>CAUEHQ010000400.1:0-17140 GCA_958510825.1 Brachypterus glaber
AGCTATAGTAGAAAATACTCATTTCAGACAGCTATGTGCCATGAAGCTGAAGTTTGCAACGTTTTTTTGCAACGAAAATAAAATTTTTTTAAAATCGACTCGATTTAATTTAAAAACAATAAAAAACCGATAGTAAGTAGTTTTAGATCGAATTAAGCCCTTTTGGGTCCATAAATAAATAAATAAGGGCAGGAAACGTCAAAATTGTCGTATAAGTTCAAATTTGGCCATCCTCTCCAGCTTTTATCGGCGCCAAATAGTCTTTAAACAACTCTCTATGATAAAACTCAAAACATATCAAAAAATTACCGAGCGGAAATTAAAATAGCCCCGGCTAGATGAAATGAAATATCATTAATTTTAAAAAAATTGCAAAATTTTCGTACAAGTCGAAATTTGGACATCCTCTCCAGCTTTTATCGGCGCCAAATAGTCTTTAAACAACTCCACATGATAAAACTCAAAACATATCAAAAAATTACCGAGCGGAAATTAACGTAGCCCCGGCTAGATAGGTATGAAATAACATTAATTTTAAAAAAATTGCAAAATTTTCGTACAAGTCGAAATTTGGACATCCTCTCCAGCTTTTATCGGCGCCAAATAGTCTTTAAACAACTCCACATGATAAAACTCAAAACATATCAAAAAATTACCGAGCGGAAATTAACGTAGCCCCGGCTAGATAGGTATGAAATAACATTAATTTAAAAAAAATTGCAAAATTTTCGTACAAGTCGAAATTTGGACATCCTCTCCAGCTTTTATCGGCGCCAAATAGTCTTTAAACAACTCCACATGATAAAACTCAAAACATATCAAAAAATTACCGAGCGGAAATTAACGTAGCCCCGGCTAGATAGGTATGAAATAACATTAATTTTAAAAAAATTGCAAAATTTTCGTACAAGTCGAAATTTGGACATCCTCTCCAGTTTTTATCGGCGCCAAATAGTCTTTAAACAACTCCCCATGATAAAACTCAAAACATATCAAAAAATTACCGAGCGGAAATTAACGTAGCCCCGGCTATATAGGTAATGAAATAACATTAATGTTAAAAAAATTGCAAAATTTTCGTACAAGTCGAAATTTGGACATCCTCTCCAGCTTTTATCGGCGCCAAATAGTCGTTAAACAACTCCCCATGATAAAACTCAAAACATATCAAAAAATTACCGAGCGGAAATTAACGTAGCCCCGGCTAGATAAGTATGAAATAAGATTAATTTTAAAAAAATTGCAAAATTTTCGTACAAGTCGAAATTTGGACATCCTCTCCAGCTTTTATCGTCGCCAAATAGTCTTTAAACAACTCCCCATGATAAAACTCAAAACATATCAAAAAATTACCGAGCGGAAATTAACGTAGCCCCGGCTAGATAGGTATGAAATAACATAAATTTTAAAAAAATTGCAAAATTTTCGTACAAGTCGAAATTTGGACATCCTCTCCAGCTTTTATCGGCGCCAAATAGTCTTTAAACAACTCCCCATGATAAAACTCAAAACATATCAAAAAATTACCGAGCGAAAATTAACGTAGCCCCGGCTAGATAGGTATGAAATAACATTAATTTTAAAAAAATTGCAAAATTTTCGTACAAGTCGAAATTTGGACATCCTCTCCAGCTTTTATCGGCGCCAAATAGTCTTTAAACAACTCCCCATGATAAAACTCAAAACATATCAAAAAATTACCGAGCGGAAATTAACGTAGCCCCGGCTAGATAGGTATGAAATAACATTAATTTTAAAAAAATTGCAAAATTTTCGTACAAGTCGAAATTTGGACATCCTCTCCAGCTTTTATCGGCGCCAAATAGTCTTTAAACAACTCCCCATGATAAAACTCAAAACATATCAAAAAATTACCGAGCGGAAATTAACGTAGCCCCGGCTAGATAGGTATGAAATAACATTAATTTTAAAAAAATTGCAAAATTTTCGTACAAGTCGAAATTTGGACATCCTCTCCAGCTTTTATCGGCGCCAAATAGTCTTTAAACAACTCCCCATGATAAAACTCAAAACATATCAAAAAATTACCGAGCGGAAATTAACGTAGCCCCGGCTAGATAGGTATGAAATAACATTAATTTTAAAAAAATTGCAAAATTTTCGTACAAGTCGAAATTTGGACATCCTCTCCAGCTTTTATCGGCGCCAAATAGTCTTTAAACAACTCCCCATGATAAAACTCAAAACATATCAAAAAATTACCGAGCGAAAATTAACGTAGCCCCGGCTAGATAGGTATGAAATAACATTAATTTTAAAAAAATTGCAAAATTTTCGTACAAGTCGAAATTTGGACATCCTCTCCAGCTTTTATCGGCGCCAAATAGTCTTTAAACAACTCCACATGATAAAACTCAAAACATATCAAAAAATTACCGAGCGGAAATTAACGTAGCCCCGGCTAGATAGGTAATGAAATAACATTAATTTTAAAAAAATTGCAAAATTTTCGTACAAGTCGAAATTTGGACATCCTCTCCAGCTTTTATCGGCGCCAAATAGTCTTTAAACAACTCCCCATGATAAAACTCAAAACATATCAAAAAATTACTGAGCGGAAATTAACGTAGCCCCGGCTAGATAGGTATGAAATAACATTAATTTTAAAAAAATTGCAAAATTTTCGTACAAGTCGAAATTTGGACATCCTCTCCAGCTTTTATCGGCGCCAAATAGTCTTTAAACAACTCCCCATGATAAAACTCAAAACATATCAAAAAATTACCGAGCGGAAATTAACGTAGCCCCGGCTAGATAGGTAATGAAATAACATTAATTTTAAAAAAATTGCAAAATTTTCGTACAAGTCGAAATTTGGACATCCTCTCCAGCTTTTATCGGCGCCAAATAGTCTTTAAACAACTCCCCATGATAAAACTCAAAACATATCAAAAAATTACCGAGCGGAAATTAACGTAGCCCCGGCTAGATAGGTATGAAATAACATTAATTTTAAAAAAATTGCAAAATTTTCGTACAAGTCGAAATTTGGACATCCTCTCCAGCTTTTATCGGCGCCAAATAGTCTTTAAACAACTCCCCATAATAAAACTCAAAACATATCAAAAAATTACCGAGCGGAAATTAACGTAGCCCCGGCTAGATAGGTAATGAAATAACATTAATTTTAAAAAAATTGCAAAATTTTCGTACAAGTCGAAATTTGGACATCCTCTCCAGCTTTTATCGGCGCCAAATAGTCTTTAAACAACTCCCCATGATAAAAATCAAAACATATCAAAAAATTACCGAGCGGAAATTAACGTAGCCCCGGCTAGATAGGTATGAAATAACATTAATTTTAAAAGAATTGCAAAATTTTCGTACAAGTCGAAATTTGGACATCCTCTCCAGCTTTTATCGGCGCCAAATAGTCTTTAAACAACTCCCCATGATAAAACTCAAAACATATCAAAAAATTACCGAGCGGAAATTAACGTAGCCCCGGCTAGATAGGTAATGATAAAACATTAATTTTAAAAAAATTGCAAAATTTTCGTACAAGTCGAAATTTGGACATCCTCTCCAGCTTTTATCGGCGCCAAATAGTCTTTAAACAACTCCCCATGAGAAAACTCAAAACAAAATTACCGAGCGGAAATTAACGTAGCCCCGGCTAGATAGGTAATGAAATAACATTAATTTTAAAAAAATTGCAAAATTTTCGTACAAGTCGAAATTTGGACATCCTCTCCAGCTTTTATCGGCGCCAAATAGTCTTTAAACAACTCCCCATGATAAAACTCAAAACATATCAAAAAATTACCGAGCGGAAATTAACGTAGCCCCGGCTAGATAGGTATGAAATAACATTAATTTTAAAAAAATTGCAAAATTTTCGTACAAGTCGAAATTTGGACATCCTCTCCAGCTTTTATCGGCGCCAAATAGTCTTTAAACAACTCCCCATGATAAAACTCAAAACATATCAAAAAATTACCGAGCGAAAATTAACGTAGCCCCGGCTAGATAGGTATGAAATAACATTAATTTTAAAAAAATTGCAAAATTTTCGTACAAGTCGAAATTTGGACATCCTCTCCAGCTTTTATCGGCGCCAAATAGTCTTTAAACAACTCCACATGATAAAACTCAAAACATATCAAAAAATTACCGAGCGGAAATTAACGTAGCCCCGGCTAGATAGGTAATGAAATAACATTAATTTTAAAAAAATTGCAAAATTTTCGTACAAGTCGAAATTTGGACATCCTCTCCAGCTTTTATCGGCGCCAAATAGTCTTTAAACAACTCCTCATGATAAAACTCAAAACATATCAAAAAATTACCGAGCGGAAATTAACGTAGCCCCGGCTAGATAGGTATGAAATAACATTAATTTTAAAAAAATTGCAAAATTTTCGTACAAGTCGAAATTTGGACATCCTCTCCAGCTTTTATCGGCGCCAAATAGTCTTTAAACAACTCCCCATGATAAAACTCAAAACATATCAAAAAATTACTGAGCGGAAATTAACGTAGCCCCGGCTAGATAGGTATGAAATAACATTAATTTTAAAAAAATTGCAAAATTTTCGTACAAGTCGAAATTTGGACATCCTCTCCAGCTTTTATCGGCGCCAAATAGTCTTTAAACAACTCCCCATGATAAAACTCAAAACATATCAAAAAATTACCGAGCGGAAATTAACGTAGCCCCGGCTAGATAGGTAATGAAATAACATTAATTTTAAAAAAATTGCAAAATTTTCGTACAAGTCGAAATTTGGACATCCTCTCCAGCTTTTATCGGCGCCAAATAGTCTTTAAACAACTCCCCATGATAAAACTCAAAACATATCAAAAAATTACCGAGCGGAAATTAACGTAGCCCCGGCTAGATAGGTATGAAATAACATTAATTTTAAAAAAATTGCAAAATTTTCGTACAAGTCGAAATTTGGACATCCTCTCCAGCTTTTATCGGCGCCAAATAGTCTTTAAACAACTCCCCATAATAAAACTCAAAACATATCAAAAAATTACCGAGCGGAAATTAACGTAGCCCCGGCTAGATAGGTAATGAAATAACATTAATTTTAAAAAAATTGCAAAATTTTCGTACAAGTCGAAATTTGGACATCCTCTCCAGCTTTTATCGGCGCCAAATAGTCTTTAAACAACTCCCCATGATAAAAATCAAAACATATCAAAAAATTACCGAGCGGAAATTAACGTAGCCCCGGCTAGATAGGTATGAAATAACATTAATTTTAAAAGAATTGCAAAATTTTCGTACAAGTCGAAATTTGGACATCCTCTCCAGCTTTTATCGGCGCCAAATAGTCTTTAAACAACTCCCCATGATAAAACTCAAAACATATCAAAAAATTACCGAGCGGAAATTAACGTAGCCCCGGCTAGATAGGTAATGAAATAACATTAATTTTAAAAAAATTGCAAAATTTTCGTACAAGTCGAAATTTGGACATCCTCTCCAGCTTTTATCGGCGCCAAATAGTCTTTAAACAACTCCCCATGAGAAAACTCAAAACAAAATTACCGAGCGGAAATTAACGTAGCCCCGGCTAGATAGGTAATGAAATAACATTAATTTTAAAAAAATTGCAAAATTTTCGTACAAGTCGAAATTTGGACATCCTCTCCAGCTTTTATCGGCGCCAAATAGTCTTTAAACAACTCCCCATGATAAAACTCAAAACATATCAAAAAATTACCGAGCGGAAATTAACGTAGCCCCGGCTAGATAGGTATGAAATAACATTAATTTTAAAAAAATTGCAAAATTTTCGTACAAGTCGAAATTTGGACATCCTCTCCAGCTTTTATCGGCGCCAAATAGTCTTTAAACAACTCCCCATGATAAAACTCAAAACATATCAAAAAATTACCGAGCGAAAATTAACGTAGCCCCGGCTAGATAGGTATGAAATAACATTAATTTTAAAAAAATTGCAAAATTTTCGTACAAGTCGAAATTTGGACATCCTCTCCAGCTTTTATCGGCGCCAAATAGTCTTTAAACAACTCCACATGATAAAACTCAAAACATATCAAAAAATTACCGAGCGGAAATTAATGTAGCCCCGGCTAGATAGGTAATGAAATAACATTAATTTTAAAAAAATTGCAAAATTTTCGTACAAGTCGAAATTTGGACATCCTCTCCAGCTTTTATCGGCGCCAAATAGTCTTTAAACAACTCCTCATGATAAAACTCAAAACATATCAAAAAATTACCGAGCGGAAATTAACGTAGCCCCGGCTAGATAGGTATGAAATAACATTAATTTTAAAAAAATTGCAAAATTTTCGTACAAGTCGAAATTTGGACATCCTCTCCAGCTTTTATCGGCGCCAAATAGTCTTTAAACAACTCCACATGATAAAACTCAAAACATATCAAAAAATTACCGAGCGGAAATTAATGTTGCCCCGGCTAGATAGGTAATGAAATAACATTAATTTTAAAAAAATTGCAAAATTTTCGTACAAGTCGAAATTTGGACATCCTCTCCAGCTTTTATCGGCGCCAAATAGTCTTTAAACAACTCCTCATGATAAAACTCAAAACATATCAAAAAATTACCGAGCGGAAATTAACGTAGCCCCGGCTAGATAGGTATGAAATAACATTAATTTTAAAAAAATTGCAAAATTTTCGTACAAGTCGAAATTTGGACATCCTCTCCAGCTTTTATCGGCGCCAAATAGTCTTTAAACAACTCCCCATGATAAAACTCAAAACATATTAAAAAATTACCGAGCGGAAATTAACGTAGCCCCGGCTAGATAGGTATGAAATAACATTAATTTTAAAAAAATTGCAAAATTTTCGTACAAGTCGAAATTTGGACATCCTCTCCAGCTTTTATCGGCGCCAAATAGTCTTTAAACAACTCCCCATGATAAAACTCAAAACATATCAAAAAATTACCGAGCGGAAATTAACGTAGCCCCGGCTAGATAGTTATGAAATAACATTAATTTTAAAAAAATTGCAAAATTTTCGTACAAGTCGAAATTTGGACATCCTCTCCAGCTTTTATCGGCGCCAAATAGTCTTTAAACAACTCCCCATGATAAAACTCAAAACATATCAAAAAATTACCGAGCGGAAATTAACGTAGCCCCGGCTAGATAGGTAATGAAATAACATTAATTTTAAAAAAATTGCAAAATTTTCGTACAAGTCGAAATTTGGACATCCTCTCCAGCTTTTATCGGCGCCAAATAGTCTTTAAACAACTCCCCATGATAAAACTCAAAACATATCAAAAAATTACCGAGCGGAAATTAACGTAGCCCCGGCTAGATAGGTAATGAAATAACATTAATTTTAAAAAAATTGCAAAATTTTCGTACAAGTCGAAATTTGGACATCCTCTCCAGCTTTTATCGGCGCCAAATAGTCTTTAAACAACTCCCCATGAGAAAACTCAAAACATATCAAAAAATTACCGAGCGGAAATTAACGTAGCCCCGGCTAGATAGGTATGAAATAACATTAATTTTAAAAAAATTGCAAAATTTTCGTACAAGTCGAAATTTGGACATCCTCTCCAGCTTTTATCGGCGCCAAATAGTCTTTAAACAACTCCCCATAATAAAACTCAAAACATATCAAAAAATTACCGAGCGGAAATTAACGTAGCCCCGGCTAGATAGGTAATGAAATAACATTAATTTTAAAAAAATTGCAAAATTTTCGTACAAGTCGAAATTTGGACATCCTCTCCAGCTTTTATCGGCGCCAAATAGTCTTTAAACAACTCCCCATGATAAAAATCAAAACATATCAAAAAATTACCGAGCGGAAATTAACGTAGCCCCGGCTAGATAGGTATGAAATAACATTAATTTTAAAAGAATTGCAAAATTTTCGTACAAGTCGAAATTTGGAGATCCTCTCCAGCTTTTATCGGCGCCAAATAGTCTTTAAACAACTCCCCATGATAAAACTCAAAACATATCAAAAATTTACCGAGCGGAAATTAACGTAGCCCCGGCTAGATAGGTAATGAAATAACATTAATTTTAAAAAAAATGCAAAATTTTCGTACAAGTCGAAATTTGGACATCCTCTCCAGCTTTTATCGGCGCCAAATAGTCTTTAAACAACTCCACATGATAAAACTCAAAACATATCAAAAAATTACCGAGCGGAAATTAACGTAGCCCCGGCTAGATAGGTAATGAAATAACATTAATTTTAAAAAAATTGCAAAATTTTCGTACAAGTCGAAATTTGGACATCCTCTCCAGCTTTTATCGGCGCCAAATAGTCTTTAAACAACTCCCCATGATAAAACTCAAAACATATCAAAAAATTACCGAGCGGAAATTAACGTAGCCCCGGCTAGATAGGTATGAAATAACATTAATTTTAAAAAAATTGCAAAATTTTCGTACAAGTCGAAATTTGGACATCCTCTCCAGCTTTTATCGGCGCCAAATAGTCTTTAAACAACTCCACATGATAAAACTCAAAACATATCAAAAAATTACCGAGCGGAAATTAACGTAGCCCCGGCTAGATAGGTAATGAAATAACATTAATTTTAAAAAAATTGCAAAATTTTCGTACAAGTCGAAATTTGGACATCCTCTCCAGCTTTTATCGGCGCCAAATAGTCTTTAAACAACTCCCCATGATAAAAATCAAAACATATCAAAAAATTACCGAGCGGAAATTAACGTAGCCCCGGCTAGATAGGTAATGAAATAACATTAATTTTAAAAAAATTGCAAAATTTTCGTACAAGTCGAAATTTGGACATCCTCTCCAGCTTTTATCGGCGCCAAATAGTCTTTAAACAACTCCCCA
The DNA here is from genome assembly GCA_958510825.1 of Brachypterus glaber. Classification (NCBI taxonomy): domain Eukaryota; kingdom Metazoa; phylum Arthropoda; class Insecta; order Coleoptera; family Kateretidae; genus Brachypterus; species Brachypterus glaber. The sequence continues at coordinate 8,810 of CAUEHQ010000400.1, forward strand.
TGATAAAACTCAAAACATATCAAAAAATTACTGAGCGGAAATTAACGTAGCCCCGGCTAGATAGGTATGAAATAACATTAATTTTAAAAAAATTGCAAAATTTTCGTACAAGTCGAAATTTGGACATCCTCTCCAGCTTTTATCGGCGCCAAATAGTCTTTAAACAACTCCACATGATAAAACTCAAAACATATCAAAAAATTACCGAGCGGAAATTAACGTAGCCCCGGCTAGATAGGTAATGAAATAACATTAATTTTAAAAAAAATTGCAAAATTTTCGTACAAGTCGAAATTTGGACATCCTCTCCAGCTTTTATCGGCGCCAAATAGTCTTTAAACAACTCCCCATGATAAAACTCAAAACATATCAAAAAATTACCGAGCGGAAATTAACGTAGCCCCGGCTAGATAGGTATGAAATAACATTAATTTTAAAAAAATTGCAAAATTTTCGTACAAGTCGAAATTTGGACATCCTCTCCAGCTTTTATCGGCGCCAAATAGTCTTTAAACAACTCCACATGATAAAACTCAAAACATATCAAAAAATTACCGAGCGGAAATTAACGTAGCCCCGGCTAGATAGGTAATGAAATAACATTAATTTTAAAAAAATTGCAAAATTTTCGTACAAGTCGAAATTTGGACATCCTCTCCAGCTTTTATCGGCGCCAAATAGTCTTTAAACAACTCCCCATGATAAAACTCAAAACATATCAAAAAATTACTGAGCGGAAATTAACGTAGCCCCGGCTAGATAGGTATGAAATAACATTAATTTTAAAAAAATTGCAAAATTTTCGTACAAGTCGAAATTTGGACATCCTCTCCAGCTTTTATCGGCGCCAAATAGTCTTTAAACAACTCCCCATGATAAAACTCAAAACATATCAAAAAATTACCGAGCGGAAATTAACGTAGCCCCGGCTAGATAGGTAATGAAATAACATTAATTTTAAAAAAATTGCAAAATTTTCGTACAAGTCGAAATTTGGACATCCTCTCCAGCTTTTATCGGCGCCAAATAGTCTTTAAACAACTCCCCATGATAAAACTCAAAACATATCAAAAAATTACCGAGCGGAAATTAACGTAGCCCCGGCTAGATAGGTAATGAAATAACATTAATTTTAAAAAAATTGCAAAATTTTCGTACAAGTCGAAATTTGGACATCCTCTCCAGCTTTTATCGGCGCCAAATAGTCTTTAAACAACTCCCCATGATAAAACTCAAAACATATCAAAAAATTACCGAGCGGAAATTAACGTAGCCCCGGCTAGATAGGTATGAAATAACATTAATTTTAAAAAAATTGCAAAATTTTCGTACAAGTCGAAATTTGGACATCCTCTCCAGCTTTTATCGGCGCCAAATAGTCTTTAAACAACTCCACATGATAAAACTCAAAACATATCAAAAAATTACCGAGCGGAAATTAACGTAGCCCCGGCTAGATAGGTAATGAAATAACATTAATTTTAAAAAAATTGCAAAATTTTCGTACAAGTCGAAATTTGGACATCCTCTCCAGCTTTTATCGGCGCCAAATAGTCTTTAAACAACTCCCCATGAGAAAACTCAAAACATATCAAAAAATTACCGAGCGGAAATTAACGTAGCCCCGGCTAGATAGGTAATGAAATAACATTAATTTTAAAAAAATTGCAAAATTTTCGTACAAGTCGAAATTTGGACATCCTCTCCAGCTTTTATCGTCGCCAAATAGTCTTTAAACAACTCCCCATGATAAAACTCAAAACATATCAAAAAATTACCGAGCGGAAATTAACGTAGCCCCGGCTAGATAGGTATGAAATAACATAAATTTAAAAAAAATTGCAAAATTTTCGTACAAGTCGAAATTTGGACATCCTCTCCAGCTTTTATCGGCGCCAAATAGTCTTTAAACAACTCCCCATGATAAAACTCAAAACATATCAAAAAATTACCGAGCGAAAATTAACGTAGCCCCGGCTAGATAGGTATGAAATAACATTAATTTTAAAAAAATTGCAAAATTTTCGTACAAGTCGAAATTTGGACATCCTCTCCAGCTTTTATCGGCGCCAAATAGTCTTTAAACAACTCCCCATGATAAAACTCAAAACATATCAAAAAATTACCGAGCGGAAATTAACGTAGCCCCGGCTAGATAGGTATGAAATAACATTAATTTTAAAAAAATTGCAAAATTTTCGTACAAGTCGAAATTTGGACATCCTCTCCAGCTTTTATCGGCGCTAAATAGTCTTTAAACAACTCCCCATGATAAAACTCAAAACATATCAAAAAATTACCGAGCGGAAATTAACGTAGCCCCGGCTAGATAGGTATGAAATAACATTAATTTTAAAAAAATTGCAAAATTTTCGTACAAGTCGAAATTTGGACATCCTCTCCAGCTTTTATCGGCGCCAAATAGTCTTTAAACAACTCCCCATGATAAAACTCAAAACATATCAAAAAATTACCGAGCGAAAATTAACGTAGCCCCGGCTAGATAGGTATGAAATAACATTAATTTTAAAAAAATTGCAAAATTTTCGTACAAGTCGAAATTTGGACATCCTCTCCAGCTTTTATCGGCGCCAAATAGTCTTTAAACAACTCCACATGATAAAACTCAAAACATATCAAAAAATTACCGAGCGGAAATTAACGTAGCCCCGGCTAGATAGGTAATGAAATAACATTAATTTTAAAAAAATTGCAAAATTTTCGTACAAGTCGAAATTTGGACATCCTCTCCAGCTTTTATCGGCGCCAAATAGTCTTTAAACAACTCCTCATGATAAAACTCAAAACATATCAAAAAATTACCGAGCGGAAATTAACGTAGCCCCGGCTAGATAGGTATGAAATAACATTAATTTTAAAAAAAATTGCAAAATTTTCGTACAAGTCGAAATTTGGACATCCTCTCCAGCTTTTATCGGCGCCAAATAGTCTTTAAACAACTCCCCATGATAAAACTCAAAACATATCAAAAAATTACCGAGCGGAAATTAACGTAGCCCCGGCTAGATAGGTATGAATTAACATTAATTTTAAAAAAATTGCAAAATTTTCGTACAAGTCGAAATTTGGACATCCTCTCCAGCTTTTATCGGCGCCAAATAGTCTTTAAACAACTCCCCATGATAAAACTCAAAACATATCAAAAAATTACCGAGCGGAAATTAACGTAGCCCCGGCTAGATAGGTATGAAATAACATTAATTTTAAAAAAATTGTAAAATTTTCGTACAAGTCGAAATTTGGACATCCTCTCCAGCTTTTATTGGCGCCAAATAGTCTTTAAACAACTCTTCATGAGAAAACTCAAAACATATCAAAAAATTACCGAGCGGAAATTAACGTAGCCCCGGCTAGATAGGTAATGAAATAACATTAATTTTAAAAAAATTGCAAAATTTTCGTACAAGTCGAAATTTGGACATCCTCTCCAGCTTTTATCGGCGCCAAATAGTCTTTAAACAACTCCCCATGATAAAACTCAAAACATATCAAAAAATTACCGAGCGGAAATTAACGTAGCCCCGGCTAGATAGGTAATGAAATAACATTAATTTTAAAAAAATTGCAAAATTTTCGTACAAGTCGAAATTTGGACATCATCTCCAGCTTTTATTGGCGCCAAATAGTCTTTAAACAACTCCCCATGAGAAAACTCAAAACATATCAAAAAATTACCGAGCGGAAATTAACGTAGCCCCGGCTAGATAGGTAATGAAATAACATAAATTTTAAAAAAATTGCAAAATTTTCGTACAAGTCGAAATTTGGCCATCCTCTCCAGCTTTTAGCGGCGCCAAATAGTCTTTAAACAACTCTCTATGATAATACTCAAAAGATATCAAAAAATTACCGAGGGGAAATTAACGTAGCCCCGGCTAGATAGGTAATGAAATAACATTAATTTAAAAAAAATTGCAAAATTTTCGTATGAGTTCAAATTTCTTCACCGGGTACTACTTGAATCGGTGCCAAATACCCTTAAAACAACTACCTATTATAAAACACTAAACATATCAAAAATTCACCTGGCGCTATTTAATCTAGCCTCAGCTAGATAGGTGATGAAATAAAAATATTTAGAAAAATTGGAATATATTCGTACAGTTTCAAATTTGGCCACCCTGTCCAACTATTATCGGTGGCAAATAGCCTTCAAACAACTTACTATTATAAAACAAGTCCAAACATATTAAAATTTCCTCCAGCACGATTTAATCTATCCCCCATTAATTTCGTGACATATCTACCAGATTTAGTACCCAACTTTTTCTTATAACTTAACTTTTTTAATTTTATTACACTCTTTTTTGTGTAGGATAGAAAACAATATGTAGTGCACGCCGAAAAAGTGGTTTTCTGGGTGGCTAGGCTCGACAGGTATCGCCACCATATCTTTTTATCGACCCGGAAAACAACAACTTTTCCGTTCAGGATTACAATATTACTATTTTAAAAAAATATATATTTTTACAAAAAATAAAATTAAAAAATTGTATTTTTCAAAGTCTCCAAAAAACGATTAAAAAAAGCAAATTTTTAAGAAAGATAGTTTTTTAAATACCTTTATTGTTTTTATTTATTTTCAAAAGAATTGCGAAAATTACTTACGAAATTACGTAATAAGTTCAAAGTTGGTTTACTTCTATGATTTTTGTCGTTGCCGAATAGTGTTTAAACTTCCTACATTAAAACATAAAACATCAAAAAATGGCGTAAGCTAAATAACAAACACCGGCTAGTATTTAATATAATGGAAAAAATAACAATTTCAAAAATTTCGAACAATTTTAAAATTGACCATTTTATACCTTTATATGTATAGGAGTATATAGGAGCCAGTTTTAAAAATATATATATATATATATATATATATATATATATATATATATATATATATATATATATATATGCATATATAAAGAAAAATTTAAAATATTTCTTCAAAAAAAAAAAAAATTATTTTTTTTTCAAAAAACGAAACTTTTTTTTTTGAGAAATATAGTTTTTTTAAATTTTAACCTCTTATAACTTTTTTGTTTTTGGGGGGATTATTTTCAAAATATCGTGCACAATCGTGTCTACAAAAAACGTGACGGCGGACGGACAGGCCAACATTTTCTGCTTATTTTTCCATGAAACGCATTTGTATCCAAAACATTTTTATCTAGAATATTTTTTTGGAAATTTTGGAAAATTCGAAAATACTGTATTCTATTCTAGCGGTTACGCGCTGTAAATAATAAGCCTTAAATGAAGAATTTTGAAGACCAAGTTGGGCAATACACATTGTATTAGTTGGGAAATTTTTGGTTGTAGTTACGAAAATACATATGTGGGGCAGAACTTGGTAAAATGTTATGTCACCGGGAACAAACAAAATACGGGACATCGCAAATTAGATATGGGACATTGTTGGGTTTTTAGTTCTGTAATGTAAGCTACCGGTGTTGCTAAAATGCGGCACCACTGTATTCGATAATTTATTCAGTACAAATCGTTTTTGCTACTAATTTTGGTTATCTTTGTTTGATATGGTTTTTTCTAACTAAAAATTATTTGTAGGTATGTGAAAAGAAATTAATTACTTTAAATTCTTTTCAACTGTATACCGAATGAGAGACTGGTTTTATTTAACTATTCTGAGAAAATTACGAAATCATATAATACGGAAAACATTAACGATAAAGGAAAAACTATTATTTACGAGTTATGAAAAAAAATTTTAGTGATTATCTTGGAAATTAAATATATTTAAAAACGTGCAATAAAGTCACAGATTTAGGAGATTCGTAAAGACTAAGGAGTCGTTCAAATATTACGTTATCATATAGATTACGTTTTATTACAAGGGGAGGTGGTAGACTGCAATGATTATGTAATCATTTCATATGTGTATTTTAATCAAATTTTAAGATACAGCAATGACCGAATGTTCGGTAATCCGAATGATGCGGTAATCCGAACGATAAAATTCGGACTATAAAGTACAGTACTCTGTAGTCCCAATTTTATCGTTTGGATTACCGTGTACTAGTTTTAAAAGACAATAGTTTTTTGCACGAGTGCACAACTATCCAGGTTGGGACCTATGACTCATCTTTTGTCATCTTTTTTAACTTTTATCATAGATACACTGGCGTTACGTTGTTGTAGAATGGGGACAGACGTCTTACGGTCGCTTCTAATCAGTGCTGAATTTATGCTGCGCTCATGAATGAAAAAACAGCTCCCTTATCCCTGAGTTATGTTTATGAATATTGCCATCTTAACATCTCCCATGATTGTAGAACAAAAGAGGGCTAAAATAATGATTGTTTACCACTTTTATTTCATTTTTCTCATAAACCTTAGGTAATAGAAATATTTTGAGGCCAGATTAATTAAAAAACATTTGACTCTGATCAGGGCAAGAAACCGTGTTGTCTAGTGTATTTATTCTAAAGTCAAACAAAAATAAACAAACTTTTAAATAAAGGGACCCGCGCGGTTCTTATGGGAAACGTATTTCGGTCAATCGACTGAATTTTTAATATGTTTTTTAAATATATTTTTAATATGTTTTATAATTAATTTAGTTGATGACCTAATAATAATAATAATAATAATAAAATAAGATTTATTCGTCCACAAGAAACAATCATAATAAAGTTTATGGAGGGACACCTCTAATTAATAGCTTAAATATTTAATAAAAAGTTATCTTTGGGCCAAATTGGTACGGCCAGTATTTTCCTAGATATTACATTGAAAAAAGTGAATTTTATGATTTTAAGAATGTATGCATCACGATGCATCAGTATTTTTTGCTCTATCGCTTTTTCTGTTAGCCATAGTAAAACACTTGCTTTACAATAGATTAAGCTAAAAGTGGATCCTTTGACAAAACTAAGTAGTGGTGGAGGGTAAGGAGAGGAGTGCATAAGGGGACAAGCTTAGCGCCACGTACTCATGCTAAAAATCGACAAAAATCGTCACTAGAGGATCAAAAATGAACTAAAAATATGTTACGTAATACGTAATGTAGAACCATTAAAAAAAAAGACAAAAAATACGCATATTTTTTTTATAAATTATTTTGAAATTGGCATAATTGCCTGTAGTAAAATTTAAAAAATAAGACGTGCTGGCCTTTTTTTAAGGCCAAATTTTGCGCCTTTAAATTAATAAGAAAAATATATTTTTGCACTTGGGAAAAAAGTTTACGCTGTGTGCTTTAATTTTATTGCTTTTTCATTTATTTACTTTTTACGAACTAACTAAGACAAATAAAAAGATATTTGTATATATATATATATATATATATATATATATATATATATATATATATATTTTTGTAGAGAATTTTATAATCTACAAATTAAGTTATATAAAATTTTTATACAAATTTGATAGTTTTGCCACAAATGAGAAATTAAGTAAACTCTGCACTATAATTTTAAGCTTTTTATTTTGTTTTTCGCATACTTACTGTGACATGTCATACTGCAGTAGGACCTTCGGCAAAGGTCCTTCGCATATGGATTTTGGAATTCCTCGTTTTTTTTTTAATATACCGTATAATTTTCAAATTCCTACCGTTTTTTTTTTATAAGATTTTCAAAAAAAAACGTCATTATTTCTTGGAATTGTGAAGTGGTGGAATTTTTTTAAGGTAAGATTCGGATTCTACGCCCTCAAATTAGTAAGAAATATTTACTTTTAGTTAAAATAATTCTCGGTTTATAGAACGAGAGAAAATACATATTTACTTTTAGAACAGGGCAAAAAAGTTGTGATTTGTTACCTAGTGTTATCGCCCAAAGATGACAATAGTCATAAAAGACATTTTGTGCACTCATGCAAAATTTTTTGTCTTTTAAAACTAGTATCTTAACTAATATCTTAAAATTTAATTAAAATACACATATGAAATAATTACATAATCATGACCCCCCCCCCCTATATGATGTTATATTTAAAAGGCCCCTTAGTATCTATGAATCTCCCAAATCTATGACTTTATTGCACGTTTTTAAATAAATTTAATTTCCGACACTAAACAATTTTTTCATAGTAAATATTTTGTTTCCTTATCCTTAATATTTTTTGTATTATATGATTTCGTCATTTTCTTAGAATAGTTACATACAACCAGTCTTTCATTCGGTATACAATTGACAAGAATTTAAAGTAATCCATTCCTTTTCACATAAAAATTATTTTTAGTGCGATAAAAAACGTAGTAAACAAAGATAAGATAAGAATATCGAATACAGTTGTGCACCTAGAAATGTTCATTGAGGAGAAACAGCTTTGGATTTTCCCTGCACC
>CAUEHQ010000401.1:0-18851 GCA_958510825.1 Brachypterus glaber
GAGTTCTGGAACAGGCTGTATATTCTCTGGCAGTGGTTCCTTTTCAAACTTAATATTCGTTTTCAGCCTCCAAATCATTTGATGAAAATATAACTATTTTAAAATTTTACTAAAATTTTGAGTGTTATTGACATTGACATATATTGACATTATAAATAAATTTTATTCATTTGTAATCAATTTCACCGTATTTTCCAAATTTCCAAAAAAAAACTTTCGCAAATTATCGATTAATCGATTCATTTTGCAATATTTACTAAAACCAAAACCTAATAATTAAAATTTAATTAATAAATGATAAAATATGAGCAAAAAAACTACAAAATACAATAATCGCAAAGAAACAGATACAAAATTTAAAAAAAAGCCCTTTTCGAGGTAAAATCTTTCGAGGTAATTGTACTTTCGAGGTAACAACTTTTCGAGGTAATGTCCTTTCGAGGTAATTTTTTTCGAGGTAACATCTTTTTTTCGAGGTAACGTCTTTTCGAGGTAATATCCTTTCGAGGTAAATTTTTTCGAGGTAAAGACCGGCTTCCAATTGTATTTATTACTTTTATCCAACACCTTCACAGAAACACTTGTTTTGAGCACCATTTTAAATGTCAAAAGTGAGTTTTTTTCCACTAGTGACTAAAAATTTTTTCACCCACTCTTTTACGTACAGCTTTTGATCTCACCCAAAATTAGTTACATACCTTATTAATTAAGTATTATAACTATTCTATAAATAGAAGCACGTTAACTAAACCATAAAAATTAAAGAAAACCCCAAACTATTCTTTAGTTTTTGAATAAAATACTTTTTTTATTAAAAATTCTGCCATCACCGCGTCCATTTTGACGTTTGTAAGAAATGTAAAACTAGCAATTGTTTATTTTTAATAGGCATACTTAGGCCATGGCTACCTATTATTTTAGTATTAAGAAAACTTCATCTTAATATTTTTGACATAATTTTTCGCAAAATTATAGATTTTTATTTAAAAATAAAAGGCGTTGGATAAAATTAAATTCTCAACTCGTGTATTAAGTGATTTTATTCACTAATTAAGAAAATAACTATTTCGTGGTCCTGTGTTATCTGGTATAAAAACTGATGCATTGACAATGCATGATACGAAAAGAAGTTGCTTGGGAAAATATGAGTTGAGAACAGTTTCATTCTTAATGGACTTTAAAGAACTTTGCAGACAGTCTAACGCAGAATAATATGGGAAACATAAATTGAAATACACATGGCAAATGAAAAATTAAAATAGAAAAAGGATAATTGCAAAAAATAAGACGTCATTGCATTTCTTACACCTTACGGTGCTATTGAATTTGGAAATGAAAAGTTTAATTTGTAATTAAGGGTATGTCTAAGAATTCCTATCGTGTTTTTTGCAAAAGTCATTGCATAAATATGCAAATTGCAATTGCAAATAACCATGTTTAATCAATTTTATGCGCGCCGTAAATTAACAAAGCGCGAAAACGGTAAAGATTTCAAAAAAAAGTTATGAAATGTTTTTTTGAAGATTATTTTTTAACGTTTTTATTAACCAATCATTTAACAATATTTCTGATCATGTGTTTATTTCTGTCCAATTATTACAGTTATATCGGGAATTTTCTACTGTAGAAAATTCTAGTGAGAATCGCTGTAGTATTTTATTTTTCAGTATTTCTCTTTCACACCAAGATTTCATACCTAAAACTAATTAATAATTAAATATGAATATATTACTATTTATAATTATTGTTATTACTTTATTATTTACCAAAAAATATCACAAAATATTCTTTTTATAAAATGTAATGACAGTTTTTATAGGGTGACTTTTATGAACATGCCTAGCGCAGTACCGCGCTAGTCAGTACTGCAGTAAGTGACTTAACTATTGACAGAACCATAATTTGCAATTTAAAAATGGACAAAAAAGGTTTTAGTTTAGCAATTGAGAATGGAATTAAATAAACCAAATTCCCTAATAACATTGAACTTGAACAAGTTTATTGACCAGAGTACTTGACAAAGTTCTTTGTAAAGAACTGGACAATTCTTGAGCAAAATAATTAATCAAGATTCTGTATCCAGACTTGGGCAAGACTTCAGCAAGATTCTGGAAGCAAAGCGTTTAGCAATACTTTGTCAAGTCTGTTCGTCAAGTCTGTAGCAAGAATTTGACAAATTATTGGTCAAGAATCTTGACCTACTCTAACAAGTACGATTTGATCATGATAGAAATCGCTTTTCGATTTCTTGTCAATTTTTCTTGCTACATTCTTGCTCAAGACTTGTCCAAGAATCTTGACGAAGTATATGTAGCAATTCTTGAGCAAGAATCTGTCGACAGTATCTTGCGCCAGAATTGAACTTTTGTCAAATCTGTCACATGTAAAATAATTTTCTTTTACCAAATTTTACTTTTTTATACATTGTTTATTGATTATATTAATTTTTTAAGAAGAAACCAATATTAATTACAAACTCATAAATGAAGAAAAGTTAGAAAAACCTCAAAAGGTAAAATTTAATCTTAAATGTCGGACACATCAGACGATGAGTATTTACCTCTTCGGTATCCTAACAGTGGTAAAACAAAACTAATGATTAAAAATTGGAATGTAAAAGAAAAAGATTTACAAGAAGCTGGATCCTCTTCTTTTAAAAACACTGGTGAAAAGACATCCCATAAAATTGTGTTTCAACTGTGTAAAAAAGCATTTAAAAACGAAAATGGACTAAAAATCCATACTGGAAAAGTGCACCCAACAAATAAAAATTCCATAGACAAGCAACAACTTAACAACAAAACTAACGATATTGAGAATCTTGTAAAATGTAAGATATGTGGAAAACTTTATTTAAATATTCAAATACATATATCTAAAGCACATCCAAAGGAGCAAAGAGAAAAAATAGCTTCTCTTTATACTAACAATAGTTTTCCAGATACGAATATTTCGTCATAAATAGTGACACAAGTTGATTCGAAACTTAGTTTCAGATTAATCCCTGAAGATGTCTCTAGTAGTAAGAGACGAAACGTCGGAAAGTAAAAATCCATTAACACGGTCTAAACCCGAAAGTGAAAGTTCTTTATATCTTAATGGCCGTGAAAGCTTAAAATCTAAAAAACGAATATTTCATATTCTAATGTTTCTTCTTTACCTCAAAGTAAAGACTCCGAATTAATTAAATGGGAGAATTTTTTTAAATCGAATAATGAAGAGTGGCAAATGTTTAATAAAAATGTTGAGGATTTTTTATCTTATCTTTACAATAAAGCTATGCCTAAACTGCCTGGCCCAAAACATCCAGCTACAAAGTATTATGAATTACGCAAAAAAGGTAAAGCATATTCTCATAATAGAACATATCAAGATAATAGAAATCCCCAAAAGCAAACTATGAAAGACCGTCTAAAGAGAAAAGAGAAATACGAGTATGACCTAGCACAATATTTCTATTACAATCAAAGAAGAAAAGCTATAAGAATGGTTGTGAATGAAAATAAACAAAAATGTAAGATACCAATTGGTGAAATACATAATCATTTTGAAAACATATTTTCTACAGAAAACAAACACGCTAAATTAAAATATGAATCAAAATTATCTAAAGAAGAAATGGATCGTGTTAACAATAATTATAATTCAACTATAACTGTTAAAGAAATAGACGCTTCTTTAAAACAAATTAAAGTTGATACTTCAAGTGGCTTAGATAAGGTTACTGTTCGTGTTTTAAAAAATAAAAAAAATAAAAATTATATTAGCAGATCTTATGACAAATATTATAAGATTTGGAAAAATACCAGAGTGCTTAAAAAAAGCAAGAACCATCCTTATACATAAAGGGGGTGATCCAAAATTATTAAATAACTGGAGACCTATCTCCATTTGCTCTATTGTAAGAAGATTATTTGAAAAGGTGATTCAAAAACAGATCAAAACCTACATATCTTTTCAACCTAATCAAAGGGGATTTACAGCTGTTCCTGGTACACTCATTAATACTTCTATACTCAATGGAATTTTGAAGGATGCTAAGAAAAAGAAATCTAATGTATCTATAATTTTTTTGGATATTCGAAAAGCTTATGATAATATTGGTCATAACCACCTTGAATCATGCATAAATACATCACCTATTCCAGAAAATTTAAAAGCCGTCATTATAGATCTACAAAAAAATAATACCACACAAATTGAAATAGAAAAAGGTAAAACAAAACAAATTAAATTTTTAAGAGGATTATTACAGGGTGCTCCTCTTTCTCCTGAGCTTTATAATCTTTCTACAGACCATATTATTGAAGAATTTTCTGAAGACGAAATAGCAAGTAAATACGGCTATGAACTCTCGGAAAATTTACCATCGACCACCATTTTAGGTTTTGCTGATGATACTGTTCTTATTGCAAAAAATGAAGAGTGTGCTCTTATGCTTTACACAATGGTAAAAGAACGATTTTCCGAAATTGGTCTATCATTTAATGAAGATAAGTGCGTCGCCATCAACATTAAGGAAGGTCGTTTAACTGATTCTAAGTTAATACCAATAAAATGCTTAAGCGTCAATGAGAAAATAAAATACTTAGGAGTAACCTTCAAAGATGAAATTGTGCTCAATAGCGAAAAAATTATAAATGATCTGAAAACTAAATTAAATAAACTATCCACATCGCCTCTTTTAAAAAGTAATCAAAAGTTTAACATTTTAAATTATTCCATCTGGCCATCGCTTGTTTATTCTTTTCAATCAACTCCATTAAATAAGTTACCAATGAATTTCTTAAACGATATTGATATAATGATTAAATCTGCAGTTAAAGAAATTCTAGAAATTCCATCAGATACTCCAAATAATATGTTGTACAGTTCAACAAAAGTTAAAGGTTTAGGTATATTTAAAGCATCCTGGGAAGCCTTCATACAAAATTTTAACTGCATTAAGAAACTAAAATCTAATAATAATGAAATTGTTAATTTAATTCGACCTTTAGACAAAGAATTAGAAAATTGCATTGAAAAACTTAAAATTAAAAATTTAACACAAAGTGTGGAATCTATCACCGGTAAACATTTAAGAGAAATTTTAAGACACGAAGAATTTTTAAACTGGCAGAAACTTAAGCAAAAAGGTAGTGGAGTAATTCTGTTTGATGAGTATACGCCAGCAAATAGTTGGATAAGAACGCAGGAAGGTTTATCAGTATGCGAATGGAAAGAAGCAATCAAAATGAATGGTTATGTTTCTAATGTAAGAGGTATTCCTGGACGATCTTAAAACGGCTACCAGTGCAGGCACTGCACTGAGACCGAAACTTTGCCACACGTTTTGGGATCTTGTCCTTATGGAAACCTACTTAGAAACACCAGACATAACTCAATTAGATCTACTATTGCTGAAGCCTTAAAATTAAAATTTGAAGTTTATCAGGAAGTTCATTGTATATCTGAGGATGACAGCATAAGAAGAATTGATATCATTGCCATAGATAGAAAAGCCAGTAAAGCCTATATTGTTGATCCTACTATCAGATTTGAAAAGAATAAAGACCGGAAGAAGTAAACCAAGAAAAACAAAATATTTATAATGGAACCATAAATTACTTTAAAGAAAAATATAATATTAGGGAAATTGAAATTATAGGAATTTTTATTGGAGCTCGAGGAACAATTTCTAACTTTTTTGTAAATTTTTTTAAAACTTTTAAAATTCCAAAAATTCTTCTTACAACATAGCTTTAGATGTTATTAAATTTTCTGTGCAAATTTTAAAAAATCATTTATACTCTTAGCATATTACCTAGGTATTAGAGTGACAGGTGTGCAATGCGCACCTTTTGCTCTTTTACCTTTTTGTTATTTACAACAAATACAAATTTATCTTATAATGATTTTATAAAGTTTATTATTTTATCTTTTACTTTTTATGTAATATTTTATTGTTTAGTATTCCTTGTTTAACAAACAGACCATATTGTTGGTAGGAAGTTATGTATGTATTAATATATGTAATTAAATATAATTGATCAAGAATCTTGAGCCAGGCTTGCTCAAGACTTGACAAAAATTGTTACTAGGGTTAAAGAATATGCATGTAAAAATATTAAGATAAGTAATAAAACAGATTATATCATTTTGCGTTGAAAAAAATATAAAAGCTGGTTTGACGTATTATAAATCGTTGAAAAATAATCTTCCGAATTACACATGATTCTTCGAATTATCGGGAAAAATTCACAGTTTTCATTCAAATATGCTGTCAAAGGAAATAATTACTCCAGGGGCATCGCCCCGGTCGTAATTATTTCCAGATAACAAATTTTCATGAAAACAGCGAATTTTCCCGCATAATTCTCAGCCTTTTGTGTCATTATATATGAGAATTTTATGCTCGACAAATTTTATAATAAGTCTTTTTTTCATAACTGCAAATCTGACAGAGATATTTGCGAAAAACCACATGTATGCCGACTAATTGTAAAATAAAAAATTAAGCTCGCGTCGAACATGTGGGGATTTTCGCCCAATTTTTTTAATGAAAAAGGGAAGGCGTCCCCAAAAATTTAGACAAGTCGGAATTTTTCCCTTTTCAAATCTAATATGCGACTAAAAAAGTTCTACAAGAAACATATAATTTGATTTATAAAATACTATTGCTAATAATGAAGGACTCTCCCAAAGAACTTTTACTTTTATCTTGAAAACTGGACTTTTACTGATTATAAAAATAATTATTTTTCTGTAAAGTGCCCACCTTTAGCTCCCAAGATCAACCAACAGTTCTATTTGAGGCGTATAGTGGGCCATGTGTGTTTTTTTGAGGTTTGCGTTTTTTTATAAATGTAATAAGGACATCTATATTCTTTTCTGCAGATGTAACGTGAGTTACCATGGAATTACCCTTTTAGAAAAAAAAATTATTTTATTTTATTTTTTTATTAACAATAGTAGGTATAAAAAATAAAGTAATTTAATTACAATTTTATATTAAACTATAATAAGCCGTGAAGATATGTAATGCTAGGCTATGCATTATACACAGTGATCCATTTATCATGACAATCCTTAATAGTTTAACATCTATATATCGTCATCTAAAGGCTCTAACGGTCTAACTCCAAAACGTCATATTTTTCAGGAGACGTAAAAAACGATTTAAAACTTAATTATAGCAATTTAGAACTTTAAAACTAGCTTGTTCACAGGTAAAAATGTTTGAAATGTGTTAATGTTTTAGATTTTAAGCTTTCACGGCCATTAAGATATAAAGAACTTTCACTTTCGGGTTTAGACCGTGTTAATGGATTTTCACTTTCCGACGTTTCGTCTCTTACTACTAGAGACATCTTCAGGGATTAATCTGAAACTTAAAATGTATTTAAAACTTTTCATTGTTATCTATTTTATATAAATTATTTGAAAATTAAATTTTAACCACAGAATCTAAATTCACTAATGGTCTAACTCCAAGGGAAGATAAAAGAGGATACCTATCGTATTATATCGCGTAATATTATTACAAAAAATTTATATTTTTATATTTAATATATAATATTACTACTAGGTAGGCATAATATATATACCTAGATAATATTAATATTATAAAATTTATACATTATAAAACCTTCATAAAAATAATTAAATCCCATGAGAAAAAAATATATTTTATTTTGTAACGTTATGTTATAATAAAAATATAATAATTATTAAGCAACATTCAAAACTTAAATAGCTTATTTACATTTTTGTGGTCAATATTATTAAAATCTAATATTATTAAACAATCAAATATTATCTAACTAAATTCTAATGTATATTATGTATCATAAATGTAACGAATCTTTAACAGTTTGCTGCATATTTTTTTTATGTTTTTTGGATTTAGTTAAGTATTTATTATTATAAAAAAGATTTAAGTTATAATTATTTTAGTTTTTTTTCTGAAATATAAACTTAAACATAGGGTATAAACGGGATCCCCTGTTGTCGAGAAATAGTTTGACATTAGTGACAGTTCTCATTTAATTGTTTTCTCACAATCATATAATGGAGTTAGACACTTAGCGACTTAAAATATTTACATTTTTGCATTTTTTGAGGCTGATATTGGTTTAATGCAACTTTTTTTTTTTGAAGTATGTTGGTAATCAGATAATGAAGCAAATTTGATAAAAATCTCATTTTTGAAAAATTTGGAGTTAGACAACTAGAGCCTTTAGTGGACGATATAAAAAAAAGTTGCGAGTATAAAGTGCATTTTATGGCCAGCGCGGGCATAAAAACACAAAAAATGTTTTCGATTAACTTACAGCATTTCCCCAGTAACGACATAGGCGTAACTAGGGTGTGGCTTGGGGCCCTATCCCCCCTACCCCAAAATCAAACTATAAAAGTAAAGTTACGCATATATATATATATATATATAGAGGGGACTCAAGCCCGCCCCCAAAATTTGGACCTGGTTACGCCCCTGAGTAACGATAGTGTTAAAATCAAATTGAATTTTCGGATTTTTTTAAATATTTATATTGTGGATGGAATAACGAACTAGTATGACAGAAAAGTTTGTGTAGACCCCCGGGCGACTTACAAACAAAGATCGTTGCCCTCAGGGCATAAACATCTACTTATCTACCTTGGTACATAAATAACTACTTTTCTTAATTTTTTTTTTTAATTTTCATTTATAGTTGTCATTTAGAATTAGTCTAAAAGTATAATTTACATTTTTGTATCATGAAAATAATTATTAAACAAAAATTGTTTGACTTATTTTAAGAAATTTTGACAAAAATTCCCATTTTCTAAATTTTTTTAACACTCTCAATTTTTTTTCGAATAAATAAAAAATCTATGGTCGAATAGAGAATTTTACAAGCTTTAAAATAATTTATCACCCAAACTCCTTTCAATTAAAAAAAATATTCCCCCTGGTACCCCTGCCCTCATTGTGTCCGCTAATAATATTACATATACACATATACATATATTTTGTGGTTTAGTTAAGCTCTTGTAACTTTTTTTTAACTTTTTTTTATATATCTAGAAGTTATTAAAATATTAAAGATTTCCATGATAAATGGACCACTCTGTATAATGGAATGCGTAGCATTACATATCTTCAAATAAAATATTTAAAAGAAAGTGCCTTTTCTTTCTGCGGCTCTAATGTGAGTTACCAGAATTACCCGAATTAGTTAATTTTATTTCAAATGAAAGTAAGTGTTTTACTAAAAATATACGCCATGTGACTTAAATAGCCCCCTACTTCTACATAAATCATTTTAATAATACTATTCAAAATTACATTTATTATTTTTAAAAACGGTGCACGCTTCTAGTTTTTACGTTTTTTAGCTGCCTTCCGGCCATTTGACAGATTTCCAATTTTTACACTTTAGAGATGGGTAAATAAGTGTTTCGCCAGAATTTTTTGGTGGGTGTCACTCGAAGGGGTGGTATTGAAACCTACCCCCAAAAACTTAAAATATTTTTTTCGACCCCTATTATATAACCAAAAATTCTAAAAAATATATATTTTGTAGAGCTAGTGAATAGCTATAATTTGTTTTTTTAATCTTTAAAATATCTGAAATAGTTACCGAGAAAATCGACTTTAAAGTTTTTTTAATTTATGCTATTATTACCCTTAGGGGAGGGGGTAGGGGTCTGAAATTGGTGTGAGTTATCTTTGAGGTCAAGGGTGTTACGTAACCGGTACAAAAAGTTAAATTAAAGCGGGGGCAGTTTTCATATGGTTAGTCTGCTAGACTCTTTGATCGATTGAAGTCTTATACAAAACAAATCGTCACATTTGGGACATACATTTAAGTTTTGGAACTTTTATAATGTAGGGTGAACAATTGATTTTTTTTCTATTTTTGAATAAAAAGCAGTTTTTTGCCATTTTCTCGTTAACGGTGAGAAATATTATAAAAATTCAAAAAATATAACTTAAAACTTTATTTTATACTAAAAAAAAGGTTTCTTATTATTTTTGTCAATATGTAACTATGCAATTTTGTATTAAATAAATATAAAAAGCATTTTTTTTAACAGTTTTGTTTTATAAAGTTTTTTTTACTTCATTTGTTTTCGAGTGATAGCAAGTCAAAGTTGTGGAACTGCATTTTAAAAACAAATGAAATAAGAAAAAACTTAATAAAACAAAATTGGTTTAAAAATGCGTTTAATATCTATTTAATAAAAATTTCATAGTTACCAAAAAAATATTTGTCGGCCTAGTTTTGGCGCTTACCTCCTTTTTGACAAAAAAAATTAAGTAACGTTTTTTTTAGTAAAAGTTAAGTTTTAAGTTATATTTTTTATATTTGATAATATTCGTCAAAGTTAATGAGGAAACGACAAAAAAACTGTTTTTTTATTCAAAAATAGAAAAAAATCACTTTTTCGCCCCACATTATAAAAGTTCCAAAATTTTGTCAAATGTCTGCGGCGATTTGTCTTGTATAAGACTGCAATCGATCAAATTTAACACAAAAAACACAGGAAAAATGGCAAGTCCTTCACTATAATTGATCTAGTAAGCGGGGGCATCGTTATTCTGTGGAAATACCACAGCATAGCAGCGAAAAACGACGTTAAACAGTATAAAACAAACAAACAAAGAATCCAACCCTGCTGTGAAGAGTATAATGCAACCAAAACAAAATAGATGTATATATAAAATCTTTGACAGCTGTGTAGGCTATAACAATATAAAAACCATTCCTTTTATGTCTTAACGACTTTACGCAGAAACAAATTATAAACGCACAAAAAACGCTGTTAAATGATAATAAAACATCTGGGAAAACAACGTCGAATCAATATTACTTAACTGTAATTTCGCGGTTATTTCACACGTTTTTTTGCAACAGATTTTTAAATTGCCTAAATTTTTTTTGTGCGTTCCTACATGCCAGGTAAGTATATTGCTATTTTTTTTTCTAAATCGGGCAGATTCAGCCTCCAGCTACCAAAACATTATACCTTGTTAGAAAAGCCCTATTTTCTTAATTCTTGTATAACATTGTTATTATAAAATATATTGATTTAAAATTTGGACAAAATTTGACCCTCATGAATGACTATAATTTTATGAAAAAAAAAATGTTTTTATTTTAACGCATAGTCAATTTTCCTTAAAAGGTAACCTTTTTGGAGAGCGAAATTCTAGAGGGCGCAACGATATTCTGAAAAACCATGATATATCCCTGAAACTATAGGTATCCAACTATTTAGTTCTGTAGTATTTCCACAGAATAACGATGCCCCCTCTTACTAGATCAATTATAGTGAAGGACTTGCCATTTTGCCTGTGTTTTTTGGGGTAAATTTGATCGATTGCAGTCTTATACAAAACAAATCGTCTCATTTGGGAGAGACATTTGACAAAATTTTGGAACTTTTATAATGCGGGGCGAAAAAGTAATTTTTATCTATTTTTGAATAAAAAGCAGTTTTTTTGCCGATTTCTTAATAAATTTGAGAAATATGATCAAATATAAAAAAATATAACTTAAAACTTAACTTTTACTAAAAAAAAACGTTTATAATTTTTTTTTGTCAAAAAGGAGCTAAGCGCCAAAACTAGGCCGACAAATATTTTTTTGGTAACTATGCAATTTTTTATACACTGTGATACATTTTTTTCCTACATCATCTGCAGGACCCATAAGCGGTTGCTAATTTTTTCCACAGCTTTATAAAAATACTCTAAGGAATATTTTTATATATAATTTATAGTCAGATTATGGCGGACGATATGAAAAATTGACACTTTTCCCTTTTTTTTTCCTTTTTTTTTCAACTAGTTGAAAAAAAAGTTAACTTCAGTCACATTTATTACAGCTTCTAAGGGCCACTTGCACCAATGCTGTTTTAACTTTAAACTTGGATTAAATTGACAGCTGACCAATCAGAACGCAGCATTTTTAACTTAAACTCGGTTTAGCTGAGTTAATCCCGTACCAAAATTTGGTGCAAGTGGCCCTAAGTACATTATAGGGGAAAATATTTCATTATTATTTTTTTTTTAATTATAATTACCCTAATAAAATAATTTAATTGGACAAACAAAAAATTAAAATTTGGATCTTGCAAAATAAAGATATAATTAAAGATGTTTTAAAGTAAGAAATTAATAATTAAAGTACTTTTACTAAATTCATGTAAAAAAAGTCTTTATATTTTACTCTCCAATAAATAAAAATATAACAATATTTTTTTTTACTATATACGTATATCACGCACAAGCTATTTATAGCTTTTGTGATAAACTTAAAAAATAAAATTAAAAAAAAATAATAACAACATAAAATATCTTCTACACACTAAGTCTAACTTTACTAAATATTGTAACAAAAATTATTATAAAATAGTTATAGATAAAAAAATAATTTAATTTAATTGTAACTCTACATTATATATGTATGCTGTGTATAAATAAATAAATAAAATAAAAACATTTTTATATACTTAAAAAAATGCCTAAAAATGATAATAGATGATCCGTAAAAAAGTCTGTTTATAAATGTATAAATCAAAACTCTAAAATAACATAATAAAATAAGTGTATGAATTCTTTTATAGTTTCGTGTGTCTTTTATCGAAATATAACTCAAAACTTGAAATAAGATTATCTTGATAATACCATATTGAAGGTATTTTAGGCCACTATACCCCCTGCAGGGCCCTGTGTAGGGTTATAGTTCATTTATAATTATAGGTAATAAAACTGCATTGTGGTGGATATACAGTGCAGTCCAAAAGTCACCCCCCCCTTTTAACTTTTGAACGAGTTGAGATATCTACTTCAAATTTAGAACTCTTAAATAGGACAACTTAAACTATCTTTTAGCATATATTTGATATTTTCAGCTCTTAAAATGTGGGCAGGGGGGCATGGGGGGACATTTTTTTAAATTAAATTTTTAAAAAATGTTTTTTAAGGTTTTGATTTTTCCATTTTTTATGCTAAAACATTCCATTTTCTAAGTTTTTTTTTATAAATTTTTATTTATGTCAACTAAAATTAGTTTAAAAGTATAATTAACATTTTTTTATGATGAAATTAGGCATTTTTAAAAAATTATTTGTTTTTTTTTTAGAGAAATTTTGACATTTATACCCATTTTCAACCCAATTTTAAACCCAATTTTTTTTTAATTTAAAAATATAGAGTTAAATGGAGAATTTTATAAGCTTTAAAATGATGTATTGTACGACCCACCTTTCCATTTAAAAAAATGTGCCCCCATGCCCCCCTGCCCACATTTTAAGAGCTGAAAGTATTAAATATATTCTAAAAGATAGGTTAAGTTGTCTTATTTAAAAGTTCCAAATTTGAAGTCGATATCTCAACTGGTTCAAAAGTTAAGAGGGGGGGGGGGGGGGGTGACTTTTGGACCCAATTTTAAACCCAATTTTTTTTTAATTTAAAAATATAGAGTTAAATGGAGATTTTATAAGCTTTAAAATGATGTATTGCACGACCCACCTTTCCATTTGAAAAAATGTGCCCCCATGCCCCCATGCCCCCCTGCCCACATTTTAAGAGCTGAAAGTATTAAATATATTCTAAAAGATAGTTTAAGTTGTCTTATTTAAAAGTTCCAAATTTGAAGTCGATATCTCAACTGGTTTGGACTTTTTGAAAAAATGTGCCCCCATGCCCCCCTGCCCACATTTTAAGAGCTGAAAGTATTAAATATATTCTAAAAGATAGTTTAAGTTGTCTTATTTAAAAGTTCCAAATTTGAAGTCGATATCTCAACTGGTTCAAAAGTTAAGAGGGGGGGGGGTGACTTTTGGACCGCTCTGTATATTTTAAAGAAGATGAACAATAAAGAATGAATATATTTAAAAATAAAATTGTGTAGAAAAATAAGAAATAATTATAGTTTTTTTCAAAACGAAAAAAAGTGCTTTTGTGTTAAAAATGTTAACTTAAAATAAAGGATGATGGAAATTTTCATTAAATCAATATGGAATTATTACTACAAATAACCAACAAAGATCCTATACCATAATATGGTTATATATTGTTAGAAAATAAGACATTGTTTAATATAATTTAATTTATTTGTATAAATTAATAAATTTGTAATAAAAACATATTTCTTCTTTAAATTATTTCTTCATTTAGCAAATACTTAAATCTTATTTTATTTTAGCGATTTCTGATTTCTCATGTTACACGTACTTAGTACAATTTTCGAATTTCCTTACGTCATTTACAATTTTTGAGTTAATACTCATTTTTCTTATAATGCCCATCTAGAATTCAGCTTTAACAATTTTCCCCTTTGTTTTTAAAGTAATTCGACATTTTTTCAGCTTTTTGGTGATTTGGTTTGGACTTTTTAAATTATTTTTTGAGAGATGTCAGATAAATAACACGCCTACTGAATCAATTTTTTTACGTTAAGAAATCAATTATTGCAATTTGTAACCTTTCGGAACAAATATGTATAAAAAATAAACTACTATTTTAAATTAAAATTTAAACATACTCATCTATTCAAGAAAGATCACTGAACATAGTGAGGTCGGAAAGTTATCATATTATGCACTTTGCTCTAATCCTCAAATCATTAAAACAACCCCTTCGGAAAAAGCTTAATTACTGAACAATATAATAATATTTTAAGTAAATAAAATTATCTTCAAAATCCTTTATGTTTTCAGTATATTCATTTTAAATTTGGTATAGATAAGTCAAAAGACAAAGGAGTTATAACGGTTTAAAAAGTGTCCGGTTTTTTTGGGCCACCCTGTAGATTTAAATTTAAATTTATTGATATCGATGACACTTAAATTTAAAGTTTTTAATTTTTTTATTACATATTCGTAATAGTTACAAACTTTTCAAGTTTTTAGTGTATTTTTATAGTTATTTTGAATAAAAATGCATGAGAAAGCATTAACAAGTACTCCAGCGGACAGAGGTGTCTCTAATGCTTTCATCCTGCCAGCCAAGCACCTCCACTTTTAGTGTTTGGGACTTACCCGAAGTAACTTAAACTTAACTGACACAAAATCTAACACACCCTCAAACCATACATATTTATAAGAATTTTACATGATTTTTAGATCTTTAGATACAAAAACCAGAATTTTTAGAATTTTTTAATCATTTTCATTTGTTTTTGTTACCAACTTATTGACAAAAAACATTCCACAATTAATTTAAAAAAAAAACAATAAAATTGTTTTTTAATAAAGCTTATTGTAACACGCAAAGCCAAACTATAAAAACGCTATTATAAAACTCAAATTGATAAACTTTGTTTTAAATTGGATGAAAAAGCCTGCAATGACAAAGAAGACTAAGAAAAAAATATTTAAAAAAAATAATGATTCTTATATACCATAGACAAAATAAACAAATAGATTGATTTTTGACCGTCTGCGCATACTTCTGCGTCCCGACTAAATGCGTCCTCCATTTTGATTCCAATTGTCCAACATAAAGTAAAAAATATATATTTTATGTTGGTAATACTGTGTTGCGTTAGATAGGAATATTTTCTTTGTTATAGATGTGTCTTTTTATTTCACTTCAGTAGTCAGTAAAAGTTTCTTTTTGTCGTTGTTTTGTTGCAACAGTTTGTTATATACGTAAAAACTAAATCAATATGTTATACTACACAGATATTTATTTATTTTTACCAGTAATTTAAATATAAAAATATAATTCTTCGCACACACCCCTAACATATTCGTTTGGACAGGTTAACATAACCTAATTTATGTACGTTTTGAGTTTGTTTTCGAGGTTTTTGTGTTATTTTTTCTACGCGTTTGGTGTTTTGTGCTAGAAGGGTGAATATTTTATTTTATTATAGACTATATAATAGCGTTTTTGAACTTTTAAAGTCTTTCTGTGTTTTTTGTATATTTTATAGTGCTTTTTCAAAGAACTAGTAAAGTCTTTGCAATGACGTGTTTTATAAAAAGTTGTAGAAACATAAAACGACTGCTACCTGCAGACAGTATCATATTTTTTAGGTAAGTTTGATTTTTTTTAATATAATATAAGAAAACATTAAAAAGTAAGGTTATGTCGTTTATTTATTTACATTTTACCCACTAATTTAAATTTCCCGGCTGATTTCTGACGTAACTTCCGATCAAAATGGAGGACTCGTAAATTTGTATATAACCTTGCAATGACAGCTCATCTATGTTCTTTGTCTATGTATGGTACAGATAAAAGTTAAGTGTTTTTTAACTTGTATGTTTTGGAAGTGTCTTGTTATGATGCTTAAAATAGCTATAAATTTAAAAGACTTTTTATGATTTGAAAATACTTCAGATACAATAAATTTAAGTACCCATTTCAATAAAATATAAAACAATAAACAATTTGAATAGAAAGGGAGTAAAATCAAATATACACATCGTAAAAGATTAACATGCAGTGAATATATGTAATGCTTCGCAATCCGTAGAATACTCTTAATAGTGGATAGTATATTGCTTTTTGCTTTTCCACTTTGAAAATTTTCAAAATTTCGGAAAGCCTTGTATTCTTGCAAAAATTTTCAAAATTTGTTGTTGTGAATTTTTGCGTTTTATGACGTTTTAGATATAAATCAATTTCGAACAAAAAAAAATTGTCGGTCGGTCAATCGGTCTGTCCGGGAAATCTTGTGGGCACGATAACTTAAGAACGCTTTAAGCTAGAGACTTGAAATTTGGCATACAGGTATGTTACCAAAAGTTCTCGCTCGGGATTGTTTTTGGTAAACATTGGGGTGCGGCAAGGGGGGCAAATGGGGAAAAATACATTTTTTTTAGAAAAATTAGAAAATTGCTATATATGGGTTTTTGAGGTTGCTGAAATTGAATCTGATAAAAAAACTTTTCTAATTTCACCCCCGAAGGGGTGAGGGGGTAAATGTTTTTAAATATTTTTAATTTTTTCATCAAAATTGGTATATAGGGGTTTTTGTGGTCGACGAATATGAATCTGATAATACTTTTTTTCTAATTTCACCCCCTGAGGGGTGGGGGTAGTTTTCGTGAAAACTGGTGTATTGGGGTTTTTAAGGTTGCTGAAAGTGAATGTGATAATACGATTTTTCTAAATCCACCCCCTGAGGAGTGGGCGGTAGTTTTCGTGAAAATTGTTATATTGGGGTTTTTGAGGTTGTTGAAAGTGAATCTGATTATAAAAAAAATGTAACTTAACCCCTAAAGGGGCAGAGGGTAGTTTTCGTGAAAATTGGTATATTAAGGTTTTTATGGTTGCTGAAAGTAAATCTGATAATAAAAAATCCATTTTACGGGCGGAGGTGAAAAATGGGAAAGCTCTTTTACTGGGCAGTGTATTTTCTCTGAATACTTCGCAAAATATAAATTTCTTTGAGCTCGTATGCGCACTTTATTTTTTATACTATTTTGTATACTGTAAAAGTGGCGCCCCCTATATTTTTTTTCATCAAAATTGGTAGAAATATTTTTATAGATATGTATTTTTTTCTTAAGTAGAACTTTTTTTTAGAAATTTACATGTTAATTCGGTATCCCGTTCCTGAGTTATCGTGCGCACCAAAAACTGGGACACCTGAAAGGATGCACAGAGAGACAGCCGGATTTTTTGAAAGTGGTTCACAATTCAATAAAAAAAAGTATACAAATAGTTTTGGTTAATTTTTATGGATTTTGAACATAGTTCCAAATTCAATAAAAAAATTTATATGAAAATTTTTGATCTAGGTTAATTTTAAGGGATTTTGAAAATTTGACAACCATCGTATTATACATTTTAAGCATTATATGCTGATGAGATTACAAATCTACGTGAGGGGCTCCCAAATTAAATAATGCTTTTTATACAGTTAATGTACACGGTGTATTTGAAATAGGGTCGGAAATTTTAACTGATGATTCTACATCATAAAATATGACAAAAAGTTCCTATAAACATATGTCTAAAAATGCGTCATAAGGGAGCTACGCCCCTTTGAAAGTGGCTAAAAAAATCGGTTTTTATTTAATAACTCAGGAACCCTTTGAGATATATCAACGAGGTTTTGCACGTCAACTAATCCTACCAAGGCCCGTTTTTATGTGTTATTTTCATGTACTTATTTCAACCAGGGGTGTGCGAAACGGGGACGGCTTATCAGTTTTTTGTCTCAAACTTTTTTCTGTGTAACTTTTTTGCAATTTTATTTTTGAAATATGATTCCTCAGGTCAAAATACATAAAAAAGGTACTCCTGTTGTAATACTGTAGGATTAACCGTTTTCGAGAAAAATTAATTTGAAGGTGAAATTCTACGGTTCGAGGACGAAAAATTAAATACTAAAATGTTGAAAACCAAAATTTTAATGATGCAATGTTATTCTACATCAAAAACTAAGAAAAAAACCTCATATACAGGTACTTCCAAAAATGAATCCTAATGGAGCTATAGTCTCCTAAATATGCACCATTTTTAAAGCGCTATGGTAGCTTTAAAATCGTTTTTTCGACCTACATGTATGGAAACTTTTTTTCTTAGTTTTTGATGTAGAATAATATTGCATCATTAAAATTTTGGTTTTCAACATTTTAGTATTTAATTTTTCGTTCTCGAACCGTGGAATTTCACCTTCAAATGAATTTTTCTCGAAAACGGTTAATCCTACAGTATTACAACAGGAGTACCTTTTTTATGTATTTGGACCTGAGGAATCATATTTCAAAAATAAAATTGCAAAAAAGTTACACAGAAAAAAGTTTGAGACAAAAAACTGATAAGCCCTCCCCGTTTCGCACACCCCTGGTTGAAATAAGTACATGAAAATAACACATAAAAACGGGCCTTGGTAGGATTAGTTGACGTGCAAAAC
>CAUEHQ010000402.1:0-18250 GCA_958510825.1 Brachypterus glaber
CTCTAGAATAGGCATTTCATTTGTAAAAACTGAAAAAAACGATGCCAACATCACGGAAAGAAATTAGTGGGCTCTGCGCTATACATTATAAGATATTTGGTAACAGTGGCAAATTATAGTGATTTAAGCTATAGATTATAAGGGACACAATAACTAATAATGTTAAAAATAAATTGGAAACGATTATATATATTACAGACACGATTATATTTATTATTCCATCAATCTATTTTCTAATCATCGTACAGAGTGATATTGGTAGACTGACAGTTTCGGGCTGCTGGCCCTCTTCAGTACCAAGATTCAACTCTGCACGCTGATTAAGAAAACGTTTTTAGACTTTACTCGCAAAAGGAATATAGCCATTAGATTGATGTAGACTTGTGCGCCATCTATTTCTAGATGTAGATGATTAGAAAATAGATTGATGGAATAATAAATTAATATTTTTATAATTTTGTTTAAAATTAAAAATTTCTGTCCTTACGATTATATTTATTACAGGCACTATTATAAATTTACAGAAATTTTATTATATTATAAAAATTATTAGCACGGACAATAATTAAATCTATTTAAGCTATAAATGCCATACTATTTGTTATATTTTATTATTCACTAAACAATTAAAGTATTTCATATAAATTTTTACACTGACTGCCATAATTGTAAGAGAAAGCCTTGTATTTATATAATAAGCGATTATAATTTGCTTGGTATGTGTGTTATAGCGCTCCTAGCTATATTTTTTTTTCCGTGATATACATTTGTCTGTCTTACTCGCACAGCTTTTTTCTAACCGAGACAACAGTAACAGTTACTGGTAAATGTTATTGTTCAGGCCTGAATATACCTACTATTTGTTTACAAACAACCCGAGATGTTGGCGATACTTTATATTAACGGTATGCATAATCTAGAGAGAAAAGTTGTTAGTTCGTTGGGAGTTTTTGAAAGGACGAGTGCGCTAAATGTCGACCCAACTTTCGTTTCCAGGAAATCTGATATCGTTACAAATTACTTACCATCTAACTTAATTGGCCCTCCTGAGTTCAAAAATCATTTTTTGCGGAAATGCATTTTTTTTTCTATAGCGATTTTTTATAGTTCTATTGTTTTCGCAAAAAAACGTTATGAAAATCTGATATAATTAGAAACGATATATATTCTAGTTATTTTGGCTCGTTCTTTGCGGAAACGCACCGTTTTTTTCTTCTATGGCGATTTTTTATATATTTTTTGTTTTGGCAAAAAAACGTTATGGAAATCTGTATCGTTAAAAACGAAGTATATTCTCGTTAATTTGGCCCTCCTGAATCTAAAAATGGTAACCTTTCTTTGCGGAAATGCCCATTTTTTTTTTTCAGTAGTCATGAGTTTTTTTTTTAAGGAGATTGATATCACCAGGGTAACCCGTTATTAAAAAAAAAAACGGTTCTTTTTCGGATGGTGTTTTTATTACGTTTACGTTAAGGTTGGTTTGGTTTGTTTTTTTTGCTGGTTTGGTGTTTTTTTTTTAATGGGGGACGTTGGTTTGGACTTCGTAATAAAAAAGTTACTAAAACTGTTTTATAATTAAACTTTTTGTTACACTCAAACCAAAACTACAAAAACATAATTATGAGAGGCAAATAAATAAAATTAATCAAGGTATTTTTTTTGTGTGTAAGAGAAACTATAAAGTTCGAAACTTATGTACTAACTGTCCCATAACAATAATTGGCCAAACTAAATTAGAGAATCTAAATCCAATGCTAATGTAATTTTGTAGAGACTGCATAAACATAGTAAATAAATATTTGTTCGAGTATAATTAACGGTCTCTGTTAAAATGCAAATTGTAGAATTTCCAACGTTAATATTAATCAAATTTATTAACATTTCTATAATAACTTGTACATAAATTATATCGTCCGCAAATAGTAAGAATCTGAACCGAAAGAAAAATGACAAAAACTTAAATAAATCCCAATTAATGTTTCCAATCATACACCTTTAAAAATCCGGAACTGCAATAATAAAATTGTTTGGAATGTAAAAACTCATTCTTATTATTTTTGATATGCTGATTTCGAAACTTGCTCCTATTTTTTCCACTACGTCAATAATTTTTGTAAATTGCCCTTCAAAATTAAATTAGTATTTAGTATTTATTTATACTCGTTTAGGGACTTTTTTTAAGGTATTTTACACCACATAGTGTTAAGTTATACATATAATTTATATAGAACACAGCTCCAGCTTCTCAATCTTGATTATCAAATTTTCAAAGCTTCTAACTGCTCCTCCATAATTATACAGTATACAAAAAATAATGTACCATCACGGCCATTACATCCAGCTACAGCAAAGATCCTTGCGAAATACCCAATATTTAAAATTACAGTTGCGTAGATCGTCTTATCTGAGTTATTTGTCAGTATTAAAAATAGGGTTAGGCATGCTGTCATTTTGAAATAATAAACAACTATATTTTAGTTTTCTTAATATCAATATATTGTATATGTACAAATATAAAATAGTCAAAGTTTAAATACACGCTAGTCCTGAGGTCAGTTTAAGTTTCAAAGAATGGTCAAAGAAAACTTACAGTGGATATTGGTAGAAGGTGGTCTAAGATATTCATAACCGTTAACAACAAAAACAGCTGTCATATACAAAAAGCCACATATATTTTTGTATATCAAAATAATTTGGGCCCTCCTGGGATTTTGAAAAGTCAGCGCCTGTGATACCGTGTCGTCATTTGACAAAAATAAAAAAAGCTGCTATGTTAATTAAATTACAATGACACATGACCGATTTTTACATTAGTCCCAAATGTCGTTAGTCGAAATTTCATCATCATGGACTATAAAGTTTCCGAAACTTTAAAACTATTAAAATATAATAAAAATCAATAAATCAATCATTTAGAATAAATATTGGCAATAATGCCATTTCATCATATTTTCAAATCAACACTTAGTGCAGTAAAATAAGCCAAAAATCGTCGAAATTTTGTTGTAATTCGATTCAGGTAGCCATGTGAAAAAGCAATATATTTATTGATAACATATTTGGGATTTCAAGCCATCCAATTTTTAAAGGGTGAAACAATGGTTTAATGTGGTTTAATCGGGAAAAAATCGTTTTTTTTTAGATAGTTCAGATCGAGTTCAGATACTATTGCTAATGGGTGTTTCAAATTTTGTACACTATTAGAATAATAAAAAACGGTTCATTCTACACCTGGTAAGTTACAATCGGTTAATAATTTGTTTAAATAATTGCAAAAAACCGATCAAATCATCGGGAAGAGCATCTGCACAGTTCAAACTTTTGTAAAATTAGCGTTTTGTGACCCATAAGTTACCATTAAAATGTTTTTTATAAATAAATTAATTTTTTTGAAAACTAATTCATATTTTTTAACAACATTTTAATGGTAACTTATGGGTCACAAAACGCTTAAGGGGAAACGGTAGAAGCCATAGTGTTATTTGTGTTATCATTTGTACACTTTTTCTAAAAAGGCATTTAGCCCGTGGCATATTCTTTGCTCGTTATAGTATGCCCCAAATAATTTTAAAAAACTGATAAGATAGAAGGAATAAAGTCCAGTTTTAAAATCGGCATGCATTCTCAAAAGTACTAAAACTGGTTGATGGGTGTTTATAACTCGAAAGAAACTTCTTTTAACCAAGGCAATGTGGTAAGTTATTCGTTTTCACTTTTTAAGTTTTTTCTCCGTAAATTATGACATTGTATACAATGTAGTAATAGGTTATTGACATTTTGGACATAATATTTAAGATAACGAAAACCTGACGTCATGAGGCTTCATGGAAAAAAATTTGGAATGATTGATGATGATGATATTGTGAACTTTCTGTCACGAACTTTTAGTCGCGAAATTTTTTTAGGGATAATGACCGTAAACTCAATTTGTAGATCTGTATGTTAATCAAAATTAACATTTCTATAATAAGTTGTTCATAAGCTAGATCATCCGAAAATGGTAAGAAACCGAACTGAAAGAATAATTACAAAAACTTGCATAATTATCAATTTTGCCCCCCTTGTCCCGCCCAAATGTTTACCAAAAACAATCTTGAACGAGAACTTTTGGTAACTTACCTGCACATTACATTATATAAAATAATGTTTCCAATATTAATAAACGTCTGTTAAAGATAATAAAATAATATTAATACCATAATAGATTTAAAATACGAACGAATGCCGAGAAATTAATTATTCGTTATGGTTTCAAGATGAAATAAAGAGAGAACAAATGTGCGTGGTCAACAGAAAAGGTGTGTTTCAGTTACAGTTAATAACCTTATAAATAATTATATTTAAGTTCAAATATATATAAATAATTATATTTCAGTTAAAATATATATTTAATATAAGTATTTGGAATTTAAAATTTAATCTACTAAAAAATTTGCCTACAGTAAAACATACAATTCTGCCTTTGTAGTAATCAACCTATAAGAAATTGGTACTGAACTGCTATGTAGAATGGAAAAGACTTGGGGAGGCCCACATCCGACGATGGATGAGTGGCTAAAATGGTGATGATTAAAAACTAAGCAAACACTATAGCAAAACCTCTGACACCGGTTCTGAATACAGTAGAGCTCGGATATAACAAACGCTTTGGTGTTTCTAAGAATGTTCCTTATAAGCTAGCGTTCCTTATAACTGAGGGTTGGTTATTAGGCTGACCCACCAAAATTTCAAATTGAAAAATTTGGAGGTCTCACCCCTTAAATTTATTCATTGGGGTAAGAGCATCATCCCTGATTCTAGAGGTCGCTCTCACCCATTTTTTAAAAATATATTTCTTAAGATTTTTTATTTTTTTTAAGGCCGAAGGATTTTTTATTTAAATCTTTTTAACACGATAAACGAAAATTATCTGATTTTTTTTTGAGGTTCTCCATTTACTATACCGTGCCGCGTTAAAAAGATTTAAATAAAAAATCCTTCGGACTTAAAAAAAAATAAAAAAGCTAAAGAAACATATCTTTTTAAAAAATGGCTGTGAGCTACCTCTAGATTTTTTCAAAAATTCTGAAAAAATTCAGGGATGATACTCTTACCCCAATGAACAAATTTAAGGGGTGAGACCTCCAAATTTTTCAATTTTAAATTTTGGTGGGTCACCGGACCGTAATACTCACTATAAAAATAATGGGAAAAATACCATACATATTTTTTGAAGTTTTTCCATATATATGTACAAATTTCGCCAGTATAGTAAAATTGCCATACCTTCCTCGAAAACTCGACTACATTTACATGCGTAAGCTATAAATGTAATGGGTTGATTACTTCCAATACATGTATGGGAAGTTAACCATAGTTTTTTTAGAGTGCTTGTAAAGGTGGGGCTTGAGGGTAAAAAGTGCTCGTTATAACAAAGATCTCGTTATAACAGAGTTCCACTAATATAATAATAATTTAATTTGGACTTATTTATAAAGAATGGGTCTCGGAAAAGAGGAACTCTGTGTATTTTTATCTAGACCAACGTAAACCTTTTATTATGGACGTATCCATTTTATGTTTACTCTGAAACACGAGAAACAATTCGCGTACAATAACACAAAAGGAATATAATAATCCAAAAACGAAATTATAAAAGAACGTTTCGTACAACGTATATAATAATACAAATAAAATTCTAATAAAAATCTAATAAAAAAATAACTTCTCCCCAATCCAATCTTTTCGTTTTCAACTTTTACTTTGGACTAAGTGGCGTAGTTGCCACACAACTTTTAAAAATATTATATTTTAGCAAAAATGTAAATAAATATGTACAATAAAGAACTATCACATTATGCAGCATATGCTAGCACAATTAAATACATCTACTTTAATTATTTAAGGTATTACCCTTATTTCTGGTAGAGCTTTATGTTTCTGTACTTCTGGACACAGTGGCTTACCAACGCAGCATCATTGAGGTGGGGAAGACTACTAAAATTTTCCAATAGTATAGTATATTCTATAACTAGTATGGAATAGACAATATTCCGCGCGAGCGGAAAGTTTGTCATACGAGCCGGCAGGCGAGTATGACGGTCCCGCGAGCTCGGAATGACTATTCCATACGTGTTGTAGACTATACTTTTTCTTTGACTTCAAATATGAAACACTGTATGGCTTTAAACTGCGGACAAGGTTAAAAACAATGTTTTTTGTGACTCGACTTTGTAAGTGCAACAAAACACATATTTTTAAATAAAGCAATTAATGTTATTTAATAATTTTATCAAATCAGTAGTTAAAAAAGATTTTTATTTAATTTTAGCACATATTTACAAATTATAATGCAAAAATTGAAGGTTATGTCAGACTGTTGTGACAGATATCAGGTTTAAATATTTAACAATAGATGGAGCAGTTTTAATTTTTTGAACTAAATTGATAAAAAACTGGTCAAATATTAAGAAAAACTAATAAACTTTATGTAATTTTAACGCAAAACTTTAAATTGCATTAAAATATTCAATATTTCATGGTAAAATATATATATTTTTGCTAATTTTAATACAGTTTTCTTTACTTTTATAAACAAGAGATGGCACTACATGTGCTCATTCCAACACTTGATACGGAATATTCATACCGTATCTAGAGCTAGAATGGATTCATTCTGTGTTTGAAAAGTGTGTGTATTTGCTTACATTCTAAAGCAGTCGTAGAAAAAATATTTTCTCCGAACCAACTCTCGTGACCATATGTCCTTCCCACTTTGCCGTTCATAATCATAGAGTGGGAGAGACCGCACGATAGTAACGTGACTTGGTTGAAGGATAATGTTCACTACATTAAAAAATTTATGAAAAAAAAAACACCCACTTCCTTCATACCCTTCTTATTGGAATTTCCAATTTGAGAAGTAAAGTTCCAGACTTCCAACTGGAAATACCAACAACTATATATTTTTGGGCGCAGTATACTGTTGTAGTGCTGGTATTTTCAAGTTAGTATTCCCAACTTACAGCCATATTCCAATCGATACTAAACTAACTCTTGGTGTCAAAACTAACACTTTTCATTTTACTATTAATGCTATTTCTTTAGTAATTAGTAAACTTGTTGGTTAAGTAACGAACACAACTGTTGGTTACACTAGGCAACACGGTTTCTTGGAATCATATGTTTTTTAACTAATTTTGGGTCGCTGAAACCGAATCTGGCCTCAGAATCTCTATTACCTAAGTTTTCTGAGAAAAATAAGATAAAAATGTTAAAAAATCATTATTTTATCCCTCTTTTGTTCTAAAATCATGGGAGAAAAAAATATTCCAAGGACAAATTTGGATTCGGCGACTCAATACTAGTTAAAAAATACCCAACTTAAAACATAGAAACTTAAAATTCATAGGTAGAATAAATAGGGATATTATGAAAAAAAAATATTAAAAAAAAATGGATAATGTGACAAAACTTATGCTAAAAATTGTCAAAAATCATTACTAGGGGGTCAAAAATGAACTAAAAAAATGTTATGTATTATGGTTCTTATGTAATAAAGTAACATTTTTATGATGTAGAAAAAAAAAACAAAAAAAAATACACAATATTTTGTTTTATAAATTATTTTTAAATTGGCATAATTGCATGTACTAAAATTTAAAAAATAAGACGTGCTGAATTTTTTTTAAGGTCAAATTTGGTTTCTGCGCCTTTAAATTGATAAGAAAAATATATTTTTTGGGCTCGGGAAAAAAGTTTACACTGTGTACTTTAATTTTATATCTTTTTCATTTATTTACTTTTTAGGAACAAACTAAGCAAAATAAAAAAATATTTGTATAAATATTTTTGTAGAGAATTTTATAATCTACAAATTAAGTTCTATAAAATTTTTAAAAAAAATTGATAGTTTTGCCACAAATGAGCAATTAAGTAAACTCTGCACTTTCATTTTAACCTTTTTATTTTTTTTTCACGTACTTACTCTGACAGTAGGTTCTTGACATATAGATTTTTGAATTCCTCGTATTTTTTTTAATATACACTAAAATTTTCAAAATTCTACTCTTTTTTTTTTAAAGATTTTGAAAAATAACGTCATTATTACCTGAACTTATATCTCAAAAATTTTAGGTGCTGGAATTTTTCTAAGGTCAGATTCGGATTCTACGCCCTCGAATTAGTAAGAAAAATTTACTTTCCGATCGGGGAAAAAAAAAGTTGCGATTTGTTGCCTAGTGTTACTTACCAAAAATATTAGCAACGACTAAAGAAATGGTTATAATAACAAAATAAAATGTGTTAGTTTTGAAACCAAAAGTTTACTATCGATAGAAATAATGGCTGTAAGTCAGTAATTTGATTGTAGAATACCAACATAGTTGAGAAGTCTAACTTGAAAATACCAACTACAACAATACTGTTGCTGGTATTTTTAAATTGGAAATTCTAGCTTAGACTTTCCAACTTAATTGGTAATCTGATTGTAGAATACCTACATAGTTAGGAAGTCTAACTTGATATTTCCAATTTGGAAATACCAACTACAACAATATTATTGTTAATATTTACAACTACAGATTCTAACGTAAACTTTCCAACTACGCTGGTAATCTGTTTGTAGAATGTCAACAAAGTTTATGTAGAACATTTTATTGACAACGGCAAAAAAAAAACAACTTTTAAAATATAACCCAGATAGTATATTTTATTTCTGCATTATTACATAAGCATGGAGAGCCCCAAATAAGCTTTCTGCTTGTGCTAAAAAAACATAAAAGTCCAAACATCTTCATCTTCTTCCCCCTCTCCACGTCCATTTCTACAGATTCACATCTTCCTTATATATCTTTCCAACCATCATTCCAAAAATAAATCTGCTTCTTACATTAATTTTTTATTAAAAAAAAAATACTTAGAAAATTGACCGACATTAAATGTCATTTGTAATTTTTTTTTTTTAATAAGATAACCCAACTTTTTAAATACTAACAACAATATATTTTTGGGCACAGTATACTGTTGTAGTGCTGGTATTTTCAAGTTAGTCTTCCTAACTTACAGCCATTATTTCAATCGTTAGTAAATTCTTGGTTTCAAAACTAACACTTTTCATTTAACTATTAACGCTATTTCTTTAGTCAATAGTAAACTTCTTGGTTAAGTAACGAACACAAGTGTTGGTTACTTACCAAAAATATTACCAACGACTAAAGAAATGGCTGTAATAACAAAATAAAAATTGTTGGTTTTGAAAGAGTTTACTATCGATTGAAATAATGGCTGTAAGTCGGTAATTTGATTGTAGAATACCAACATAGTTGAGAAGTCTAACTTGGAAATTCCAACTACAACAATACTGTTGCTGGTATTTTCAAATTGGAAATACTAGCTTAGACTTTCCAACTTATTTGGTAATCTGATTGTAGAATACCTACATAGTTGAGAAGTCTAACTTGATATTTCTAACTTGGAAATACCAACTACAACAATATTGCTGTTAGTATTTACAACTACAAATTCTAACGTAAACTTTCCAACTTAGCAGGTAATCTGTTTGTAGAATGTCAACAAAGTTTATGTAGAACATTTTATTTACAACGGCAAAAAAAAAATTTAAAATATAACCCAGATAATTCAACTTTTTAAGATTGAAAGGATCATTCCATTTTAATTCAGTGCTTTCCATTACAAGACTTTCTTCGCTTCTATGGTCGCTTGAAAGTAAACAAGTCAGTAAAGAAAAAATAATCTAGCCTTATTTATATCATAGTTTTATGTAAGGAATAGTGAGGTAAGTATAAGCATAAAACTTTTTGACCGGGTGGTAGCAGGAAAGTATCTGAAACTATTTTTGTGTATTAGTGTTCTTAAATCTTAGTTGTAAGCTGGTTCTAAAATGCAAAATGCTGTTACAACTTTGTCCTCTCATATTTTTTCAACTCAAAACAAACGTTTTTAATTGTATTGGGAGTAATTAACCCATACATTTATGCTATTTTAACAGCAACTTGGTATTGGAAAAAGCATAACTTTAATATTACACGCATATCAATATAGGTAGTCGAGTTTTCGAGTCAGGTTTAGAAATTTTACCGTACCATCGTTTTCATAATAAACGCTTACACCTAAAAATGTTACAGATTATATTGAACTTTATCAAGGTCTCTTTGACATTTATTTGTCAAATATTATTATGACATTACTTGTCAAAATAATTCACATTAGTTATGCCGCAGCTTACAAATTATCAAAAATGTATTATAACAGCAAGAATAAATGACGGGATAAGTGTACGTGAAATAGCCACTGAATTAAATGTTGCAAACAGCACTATAATGCGAGCAAAGAAAAAACTTGAGGAAACTGGACAGATTAGCAGAAAGCGGGGTTCTGGTCGAAGTAGAATGAGTAGTGCAGAAGAAGATATGCAATTAATGAATTATCTGCGGGAAAACCCTTTCCATACCGGAGTCAGAGCGAGGGAAGAAACTAACTTTCCTGGGTCATAATGCTGAAGAATTACGACAGGGCATCATTGAGGCTTGGCACGCAAAAATTACACCAAATTACACAAACCAACTGTTAGAATTACAAAGAAGATTTTTTTATTTTTGATATCTTAAAATAAGCCACTCTTGATGATGTTTTTTTTCTTTATATTTTTGAAGACACTATTTTGAAGAAAAAAACATTATCCCATGAACCGTAAGAGTTGTACAAAAAGCGCTTAGTGTTTTGGGAGTTTAAAATCAAGCCGGGCAAGTTATAAAGAGTGACTTTTTTTGAGATCAAATCAAAAATAAAAAATAAATTCCTCTTTGTAACTCTATCTGGAGACATACTGTATAAATATCATTTATAATAAAATTTGTTAACCTTTTTGCTTATAAGCATATATGCTTAAAGACAGTTATAGGACTTGCACTATATAATATAGACTGTACTTTAACCTTACTTAATTATTACGGAAAATGTCAGTGTCAATCTTAGTAAAGTACATATACCACAACTAAAAATTTAAAATGTTGGGTTACCTCAGGGTTCTGTGATGTGAGCGTTTTCTATGAAAATGATGGTACACTTGTATGGAAAATTTTTAAAAATATGTATGGTATTTTTTCCATTATGTTTGAAAGTATACCCACTGAGGTTTTTTATACCAAGTCATCTTTTATGTATCCATCTGACAAGCTTAAAAAACAGTATTCTGTCCTTACGCCCAACTCATCCTGCCCCACCGTACCTTGAAGAAAAGCATTAAATTTCTTAAGAGACATTTTCTTGTATACCCAAAAGAGAAATTAATCTTAGTAAACATACGGTTATATAAGCATTAGACGTAAAAGGTTCTAACATTAAACTTACAATAAATCTTTAACCATTGAGGAAAAAATAGAGCCTATAACAGTATTAAGCAGTATTTGAAAAGATTTTTTTCTATTTTATTAGTCTTCGTTTGTTACTTTCATATAAAATAAGTTATAATAAAATTTGTCATGATAAAATCTAACAAGCCGTAAATATATGTAATGCTTCGCATTCAGCAGTACAGGGTGGTCCATTTATCATGACAATCCTTAGGGTGATCAGTAACTGCTATGCCAAAATTTAAGAGGTGATTCTACATCTAAAAATATGAAAAAAAGTTCGTATAAAGGTTGGTTCGGAAATGAGCCTTAAGGGAGCTATGGCCCTTCGAAGATAACATATTGAATGGGGAACAAAAAAAAGCATAAAATTTTAATGCTGCAGGGCGATTCTTCATTTAGAACTGAGCAAAAAAGTATTCTTCACCAAAACACCTAAATTTAATATTAAGGGAGTAATAGCCTTTTAAAAATTAACGTTTTTGGTAGCACAAAAGGTTACTTCCCCTTAAGTGCATTTTTTTTTGAAAACGGTAGCTCCTACAGTGTTATGACATTTTTTATGTATTTTTACTCAAGGAATCTATATTTTTTATTATAACACCAATTATTATTATTGTAGCTTACTAAAAACTTTTTAGGTTTAGAGTTACCAGTAAATTTTTTTCTTTCGAGTAACTTTTATCTGTTTTTTCATTATTGGCATAATTATTTTTGTGTCGGGCATATCTGGTCGAGAACCACTGCTTCAATAAAATTAGTTTTGTCAAAAAATGTGACAGATTACTTATCAACAAAGTTAAATTAGTATAACTGGATTTAGTGAATACTGGTTGAATGAATACGCTCTCAAATAATAACATATAAACTTTAAGAAATATTTTATTACGAATTTCGATACATTAAGAACTCTAGTTGTCTTTAATACTAAGTAGAATCTGGTAAGACTTCTAATAATTTTTAAACTCATGTTCAAATTTACCCTAAAACGGATTTTGACGTTTTGTTTTCTGCTTTTTTTTGAAACCGAAAAGATACCGTTAAATTTTGCAAACAGATTCAGAATCCTTGTAAAATATACTATAAGAATCGCCTTTTGGTTAGTTAGAAAACTGGTTCATGAAGTCTGCAGATGAACTTTTGACATTATCTACCAAATACGAGCTGATGAGATTTAATTGCAAATGGTTCTATAATGTCCGTACCTTGAACTACGAGGATCCATGTTCAGTTTTTTTACCTAGCAGTTTACTATAAGATTAAAGCTTATGCACCTTGTTAAAAAATCTTTTTGAATGAGCTCATCAAAAGCAATAGACCAGAAAATACATGCTAAGCTAGTTTAAATCGAAGCTTCTATATTGTAAACACTTGACGTTCAATATATTGCTATGGTGTCCTTAAGAACTGCTTCTTCTTGTAAATGTGTTCATAATGTTAAAATATTTTAATTTTTTGAACAGTGTTTACTGCAGAAAGTAGGAAGTATATAACCCTTGACGAGCGTCAGAAGCGCGAAACTACATTCTACCAATATCACTCGGTACGGTACTTGAACACAAAATAGATGGACGGAATATTTTTTCCACTGCTATACTCATATAATCATAAACATTTTGCTGTTTACGGGACACTAGTTTAGTTTAGTGTAATGTAATGTAATGCCCTCAACACCTGGTCCTTCTAAGGACCCTAGGTCCCTAGGGACCTTTGTGTTAACCGCACAGATCTCCTCATAACACCCCTGTTTCTTTTATAAAGTCCAGGTACGGTTTCAGGGGAGTGTTAATGATCTCGTTTGGTTCCAGCGAGTCGTTCCCAAAGTACCTCCATCTTAGGCCTATTAGAGATGGACATTCACATATGAGGTGGTAGGGCTCTTCGTCCCCTTTCCCACATCTCCTGCACACGGGGCTCGTAGTCTGTCCCATTTGATTTCGGTGCTTGTTCAGTAAGCAGTGCCCAGTTATTATACCCGTTATTGCTTTCAGTTGACTCCTGGACATGCCTAGAAGTAAGCTGGTTCTTTTCTAGGGGGGCCAGAAAGAGTTCAGAGTGCCTCATTTTAGGTGCATCTATCCAATGTTGCTGGTGTTCATTCCTCAACATTTTCCTGACCTCGTGTCTGGCAGTGAAATAAGATACCCCACAACACGGTTCTGGTCCTGTGAGTACGGCTTCACTCCCCTTTCTTGCCAGGTCGTCTGCCTTCTCATTACCATCTATTCCTTGATATCCTGGTACCCATATCATCATATATTACTTTGTTATGTTCAGCCAGTCTACATAGCTCGCTGTGGCATTCATATACCAGTTCCGAGCTAAAGGCATATACGGGATACTAAATTTATGCCAATTAAATTTTGACAATAATTTTGATCGAAAATTTAAAATTTGACATGTACACTGTTCAACACGATAAAAATTATTTATCATTATATAGGATTTATTTAGCAAGAAAAATATACTATTGCAGATACCACAGTAATATATTTAATTTCCTGTACGAAGCACAACATACAATCTTACATTTAATGAATGAATGAATTATCTGGTTTTTTGAGTTTTTTACGCGTATTTAAAAACAGCACCAAATAAAGTTATAGAGGCAAATTTCTCGAAAACGAAAGACGATAGGTCAATTCTACGAACAGATTGGAATTCTGGGGATAAAATAGTACAAGAAACTGCCTTATAAATTTTTAGTTATAGTATCCTACTAACAACTGACGGGTCCTGAACAATTTTATATAAAATTAACCCCCCAACCCCCCACCCCTAAAGTATAAAAAAACCTTTTTTACTGTAAATAAAAAAAACTCCGTTAGCCCCCCATCACCCCCCACATGGCTGAGTTAACCCTGGAGGGCCCTCAGAATAAACTTAGAGAGCTGAAATTTAGTACACATGCTTATCTTCTATGACAATACAATTTTATAAAATTTTACCCTTAACCCTCACCCATACCCCTAAATAAAAAAAACTTTTTTACCCACGTAAGATAGTTTAAAACTAAAATTGGGTTACTTAAGCATCCCATAATAAGTAAATTTTACTATAAATAAAACACACAGATAACTAAAAAACTTGAAAATAATATAATATAAAAAACAAGTTTTTTAAGTTAAAACCCTTGTATTAATTACATGTTATGTATAAATAAAAAGTAGGAAACAAGATATTTAAATAAATTTTCAAAAACTAGATTTTTAAAAGAAGGGTTTTAAACGATCAAAAATTCTAAAACCTTTCTTTTGAAAATCTAGTTTTTAAAAATGTATTTGAATATCTTGTTTTCTACTTTTTAGTTATACATAACATGTAATTAATAGAAGGGGTTTAAGTTTAAAAACTTGTTTTCTATATTATTTTATTTCGTATTTCTAGTTCAACTTATATTTTTTGGGGTTCACCGTGTAGATAAGGGTAGAATACCTATTATTGACTTCTAATTTCAAAGTTAACGTAATGCAAAAATTATAAATGTTCACCTTTAACTTTAAAGCACCCTAAAGGGTTAAACCTTAAGGTAAACTTGGTTGACGAATCCAAGATCTGGAACTTTAGCAAAATTTCACCTAGATTATTTATTTTTCTGTGAACTACTGGTATTTATTTAATAGTTAGGTACTTAATTTTAATAAATCTAATAATTTTAAATAATGATAACTTTATTGATCTTTAAAATAATATTTATTAATAACACAGACCCACAAAATAAAAAAAGTACCCTGATCTTTTGACGAGACAGGTCTATTTTTATATATTTTTCATCGCTGAATCCAAATCCGAAGTCAGATTAGGGGGTCCCTCAGTGATTTTTTGAGAAAAATGCAAAAAACATGATTTTTTATGGTTTTTGTATGGTTTTTTGAAATTAAAAAAAAAAAAAACGGAAAATGATAAAACCAATCTGAATTCAAATTTGAATTCTACGGATTAAAATACTGATTTTTTTTTTCACGAAATTTTGACCCTTGCAGGGCTTTGAAAACTGTAGCAGTACAAGGTAAATTTTGGCTATTTTGTGGTGTTTTTTGAAGTTAGGGCCAAACCAAGACCCGTTGGGCCAATTCTGGTGGCGGATTCGGATTCAGTTGTCAAAATACATAGGAATATACAGGGTTATTCAAAATAAGTTCGAGAAATTTAAGAGGTGATTCTACGTTAAAAAATGTGAAAAAAAAAATACTATAACGGTTGGTCCAGTAATGAGTCGTAAGGGAGCTACGGCTCTTTAAAATTGTAATAAAAATAAAGTTTTTAATTGATAACTCTTGTACCCTTTAAGCTAGAGCGACGAGCTTTTGCATGTATACTAGTATTAATAAGGGCAATAAGTTAACAAGGTTAATTTATTTTTTTGAATTTATCCAGAGGACCAAATATGTGAGGCTTAATACATTTTTGCCCCAAACTTTTTTGTTTGTATTTTTTTTTTTGATTTTTTGTAATAATACATAAAAAATGTCAAAGTGTAACAGTGTAGGAGAAAAATGCAATTAAGAGGAAGTAACATTTTGTGCCACTAAAAATGTTACTTTTTAAAAGGCTATAACTCCTTTAATATTAAATTTAGGTGTTTTGGTAAAGCATACTTTTTTGATTAGTTTTAAGTGAAGAATCGCCCTTCAGCATTAAAATTTTATTGGTGCTTCGAAAGGCCGCAGCTGCCTTAGGGCTCATTTGCGGACTCTTAAATTTCTCAAACTTATTTTTGAATACCCTGTATACCTCTCGTTTCCAGATCAAGATACTTTTTTTGTTCGGCTGAAGCGCTGTTATGCGCTGCTATAGTTTTCAAAATATCAAAGTTTCGTGAAAAAAACAACTAAATATGGGTTGGATGTATTTTGATTTGTAGAATTCAAATTTGAAGTCAGATTTTATCATTTTCCGTTTTTTTTTTAATTCCAAAAACCATACAAAAACCATAAAAAATCATGTTTTTTGCATTTTTCTCGAAAAATCACTGCGGGGCCCCCTAATCTGACTTCGGATTTGGATTCAGTGATAAATAAGAATAGACCTGT
Source organism: Brachypterus glaber (assembly GCA_958510825.1). Lineage (NCBI taxonomy): Eukaryota > Metazoa > Arthropoda > Insecta > Coleoptera > Kateretidae > Brachypterus > Brachypterus glaber. The sequence continues at coordinate 16,385 of CAUEHQ010000402.1, forward strand.
CTCGTCAAAAGATCAGGGTACTTTTTTTATTCTGCGGGCCTGTGTATTAATTATGATTAAAAATAATATTTAATATTTATAATAATTATGTTTTTGTTGAGGTCGTAAAAACAATTGTGTACATAACTTGACGGATATATATTTCTTGCATTCGCGACGTTTCTGAATTCGCCTCTGCGCGACTTTTTGCTAAACATTCGCTCATGCGAAATAACTCATTTTCCGTACACGTTATGTAATATACTATTTTATGCGTAGGAAACTCTTATATAGTTTTTATTAAGAAATTAGGATTGTATTGTATCATCAAAACGTTTTTTGTTTACGAATGTTTTGATATCGTTGAAGTGTTATGGGACGTAGGGCGTCGAAAGTGAAACCGGATAGAGCCATCGGTCGACCGGCGGATGCCGGTAGCGTCGCGACGTGGGAGTCGCAGGCGGCGGCGGCGGCGGTGGCCAAGGATCCCGTCGTCGGCTACCAGGAACCCGGAGAGGTGTTCCGGTGAAAGTCCGGGACGGGCCGGTCCGAAACACTCAGACTCCAGAAATGAAATTTAAAATCTAAATCTCATTCTCTCGGCCTACTAGAAAATCCATTTCGTTTTAACTTGACGTTCAAATTGAATGTTTTGTAGTGGGCCGGTCGGGAGGTGGTCTGAGGGGGATTTTGGGGGTGCGGTAAGGGGTAAAAGTGCTCTTGATAAGCGTGATTTAGCAGCCCCGGGGATATTGATTTTTACGTCCCTCAACCCTGGCCCGCTCTCAGTTTTATATGTCTGTTTTCTTACTGTAATAGCTCGGTACGGTGCGCGCGCGCCATACAGAGAAATGAAGAGAAAACAGCGAAAGGGACGCAGGGGGAAAAGACGGTTTTCATTGGTGTTGTGTTTCCGCGAACCGGGGGTGGGAGAAAACGTCCCGTACGCAAATACAGCCATTATGCCTCGGTGACGGTGACATTGCATTGCTGCCAATTGCTGTCTGAAGGAGCTCACCACAAACCAAACTCTATCTCGCGGCAGAGACACGACTGCGGTTAAGCGTGCCGCCGCCACGACGACTTCCTCTTCCTAAGACACCTCTGACGCTTCTTCTTCTTCTTAGTCTTCCTGCTCCTTTCCTTCTTCTACTACTACTACTAGCCGCATGCCTGTTAATGGACGATCATGTCCTCACTCGACCGTCTGCTATTAAATTCGCATTTGCCACAACTTGACCCTCTCAGGCTCACTTAACACCTAATTTTATCTTGAATACTACCCAATAATATATTTCACTTTAGCATATTTCAAATATCTGAAAAAAATATTAACTAAAGCCGATCCCACACCACTCGCCATGTACGGCAAATATTCGTTTAAGTGACAACTAATCAAAGTCGCCCAGAGTACACACCTAATAGTCGCTTAATCTTGTGCTTTACTATACTTAAGTATAGTCGGTCAATTGACTGAATATTTGTCGTACTTGGCAAGTGGTGTGGGACCGGCTTGAAAAAAAACAATCTGGTGGAATCAAAATAATTGCTCATATTTGTATATTATACATAATATATCGTCGGCTTACAAGTAAACAGCACTAAGTCCAAAAACATGGTTTTGAGATATTGACAAATTTAACTTTCACTGTTGTTTTTTAATTTTTGTAATAATTGTTACAAAAATGCACATTTCGCCAAACAAACACTAAGTCGCTTAGTGCAGAAACATTTGAAATAATCTACAAGTAAAACGCACTTAGTGACTTAGTGCCTATTGCTAGATAAAATTTTAATCAAAATCAAATTGGTGCGTTTTGTATAGTGGGTAACTCTCTTGGCAGTCCACCTAGAAGTTAGTTCGGTTTACCTGTACATAGATCATCA
>CAUEHQ010000404.1:0-31430 GCA_958510825.1 Brachypterus glaber
CGGGAGCCAATTCCTCGAACGAAAATAAGAAAAAAAGTTTCTATGGACATGGGTCCGAAAATGCTTGTTGACGGATCTACAGCTCTCCAATGTTGGGGCCCTAAAGAAGGTTTTTATTTATTATTTCAAGAACCCTTTGAGATATAGCAACGAGGTTTTGCACGTTAACTAATCTTAATAAGGCCCATCTCGTATGTTATTTTCACTTACTTATTTTAACCAGGGGTGTGAGAAACGGGGCGCTTTATCAGTTTTTTGTCCCAAACTTTTTTCTATGTAACTTTTTTGAAATGTTATTTTTGGAATATGATTCCTCAGGTCAATATACATAAAAAAAGGTGTCGTAATACTGTAGGATTAACCGTTTTCGAGAAAAAAACATTTGAAGGTGAATTTCAATGTTTGAGGACGAAAAATTAAATACTAAAATGCTGAAACCAACATTTCAATGATGCAGGGGATTGTACATCAAATCTAAGAAAAAAAACCTCATATACAGGTACTTCCAAAAATCCTAATGAAGCTATGGTCTCCTAAAAATGCACAATTTTTAAAGGGCCATAGTAACTTTAAAAGCGACTTTTCGACATGTATAGAAACTTTTTTTCTTAGTTTTTCAAATAGAATAACCCTGCATCATTGAAATTTTGGTCTTCAGCATTTTATGGTCTGTTTTTAAAGCAAGATAGTAAATTAAAAATCGCACAGTAAATATTTTTATAACATGTTTGAATAGTATATGTTTGTGTATAAAACATAGTTATGTTTTATAAAATAAACTACGCAGTATATTCGCACATCCAATATTCGAATCTGTTTTGAAATTATTCACTGTGCGATTTTTAGTTTACTCTTGCTTGAAAAAACAAACCATAGTATTTATTTTTTCGTTTGAACTTTTTTTTCCTCGAACCGTGAAATTTCACCTTCAAATGATTTTTTCTCGAAAAAGGTAAATCCTACAGTATTACAAAAAAGAACCTTTTTATGTATTCTGACCTGAGGAATCATGTTTCAATAATAAAATTACAAAAAAGCTAAACAGAAAAAAGTTTGGGACAAAAAACTGATAAGGCCTCCCCGTTTCGCACACCCCTGGTTAAAATAAGTACATGAAAATAATATGCGAAGATGGGCCTTATTTATTTATTTTTTTTTTATTTATTTGTTTTAGAATTTTATACAGTGTCATGGAGAGCCCCAAATAAGCTTCTGGCTTGTGCTAGGGGCACTCCATTAATTTTGAGAAAAAAAATAGTCCAAATAATTACAAGGTTGACAATTAATACTTCAAATTTTCAAAAAATCTTCAGTTAAAATACATCGACGGAATTAGCTTCATTTTCATATAATTCCTTAATCTTCCTCTATCTTCCAGCATTGTTTTAATTTAAAGATTCTTTTTTTACTGTATTTTTGAAGAAATAATAATTTGGAATTTGACAAGTATACTTATATAATGACATAGATTAAGATTACTTTATGTGTAAAACCTCGTTGCTATATCTCAAAGGGTTCTGGGATAATAAATAAAAACCTTCTTTAGGGCCCCTATATTGGAGGGCTGTAGATCCGTCAATAAGCATGGCCATGTTTATAGAAACTTTTTTCTTATTTTCGTTCGAGGAATCGGCTGCCGAAGTTTCCAAACGTTATTTCCGGACACCGTGTATACCAATTTTGACGAAAATATTGAAAATATTTAAAAATATTCTTGTTAAAATCAATTCGAATCCACCGTGAGGCAGTAAATATACTCCAATATTTTTATTTTTTTTTTTGTGGAATATTTACTCTATAAAATGAGCTTTATATTGCAGGTGCAGCCAAAAATTCAACATTTTTTTTGTTTTGAACCACCCTAGTGCCCCCCAATAAAAATAAGAAATACGAAAAAAACTGACGATGTCAAATTGTAGCCAAATGTCTGGAGAGCATATAACCATTTACCATAAAAGCTGCCACACATTGTAAAATATTGATAATAAATGTTTTTAGATTTGGTAAACAACTATACAGAGAATTTAAGAAGTCTAGGTCACTTTTCAACACGTATTTCGAAGAGCTTACAAGTGCGAGGAGAGTGTGTAAGAAAGAGCAGATCAGACGAGAAAGAGAAAAACTATGGGCTGCAACGAAAAGTTTAGACTAGCCGCGTCTGCGTATTAGCAACAGTTTTTTAGAGTACTGAGTTCAAACAAAACAACAGGGCTGCAATGATAAAAATTTATTTTAAATTATAATAAATTATAATTTTTTTAGTAAATTTATATTATTATTGTTAATTTTTTATGTAAATTTTTATACAAAAGTAGACGATCAAACGAAAGCAGGCTGTGGAATAGGTCATTTCCAATCGAAATAACCGTATATGTTGTTATCCAATTGTTGATGGTTTAAAAGTTATTTTGAGGTTTTGTATTTTTCCTTAAAATCGCCTAGTTTGCTCACTAAAATAAAAATAAATAAAAATATGACTTCTTTGGTTTTTTTTGTATATGATACTCAAAAGTGAACCCTTCCAACAAAATAATTTTTTTGAAATGTGTTAGCTCCTGTCTCATTTAAAAAAATATTTTCTGAGCACTATTTGTTCAAAAAAAAAATGTTAGTTGATTTTTAAATAGCTCTGACAGAAAAAGAGGTGCTACAGAAAGTTGACCTACCTATCAGAAAAAGTTGTTCGTCTAATGTATATTTTAACAAGGTATAATACACAATTTTTTTAATATCCTTTTTTTTTTGTCAGCTAAGTCGCGTTTGAGGAAAACTGATATGGTGTCCATTTGCCGACTAAAATTTAAAAAATTTAAAAAAATTTACCATTCTTTTTGCTAAAACTACTGAAGTAACATTTCTAAGTTATAAATTTTCAATTTTCCAACTCTTTAAATAAATTTTTAATATTTTAAGTTCCATACACATGGGTTTTCAAACTGAAAGTGTAAATTTTTTTCAGATCCCAAAATTTAGGAAGTGTTACCGCTTTTATTTTTGGGTACGTAATAATTTTTTTAAGAATTTTTTCAGTTCATTATGCCCTTATAGTGGGACAATACCTTAACTGACATTTCGAAATCAGAGGATTGGAAGGCGGGGACCCCTTTCAATCCAGTGATTTCGGTAATGTCTGTTAAAGTATTGTCTTACTATTAAGTCATAATGAGCTAAAAAAATAGAAGCGGACACACTTTTTCCTAAATTTTGGGGTCTGAAAACAATTTACACTTTCAGTTTGCAAACCCATGTGTACGGAAGTTAAAATATTAAAAAATTATTTAAAGAGTTGGAAAATGGAAAAATTTATAACTTAGCAGTTTTAGTTCAGTAGTTTCAGCAAAAATAAACTATTAATGATAAAATTTTTGACAAATTTTCAATTTTAGTCAGCAAATGGTAAGTTGACAAAAAAATGTATATTAAAAAAATTGTTTAAAAATAATCCTGTGTATTATACCTTGTTAGAAAATACATTAGATGAACAACTTTTTCTGATAGTTGGTCAACTTTATTTAACACCTCTTTTTCTGTCAGCGCTACTCAAAAATCAACTAACATTTTGTTGTAAACAAATAGTGCTCAGAAAATATTTTTTTAAATGAGACAGGAGCTAACACATTTCAAGAATATTATTTTGTTGGAAGGGTGCATGTTTAAGTATCATATATAAAAAAAATAATTAACAAAGAAGTCATATATTTTTTATTATTTTTATTTTAGTGGGCGAACTTGGCGATTTTAAGGAAAAATACAAAACCTGAAATAACTTTTAAATCATCAACAATTGAATAACAAGGTATATGGTTATTTTAATTTGAAACGACCTTCTTCACCACCCCTTTTCGTTTGATCGTCTACTTTTGGGACACCCTGTATAGATAAAAATATTTTACGCATCGGGGAAAGTCTTGCATTAGTCAAAAAAACTGAAAAATTTTTATTGTTTTTTTTAATCTGTCTGTCGGTCTATCTGCGAAATTTGGTGTTAGGGGTGAAAGAAAGATAAAAAAATATTTTTTTTATATATTTTTTTATCTTTCGGCTAAAGAAGTTTTAGATTATTAGTATTACATTCATAAAAAATATCACTGGTTTGGGTGGGGGGTCCACATAACATTGAGGAAGGGCGAGGGAAGGGTCTAAAATCACCAATTTTTAAATTGACATGTTTTGTAGACGATCCTGTAATAAATACAGTATTAAAATAATATAAACTAAAAAATTTAAAATTATTATTAGTTATTTTATTATTATTATTATTACTTTTATATAATTATTTTTTATCTATTTATTAGTTATTTTTACTTTTATATAATTTCACAACGCCACAAACGAAAATTTTTAGTTTGTTACACAAGGTTTCAAAAGTAGGTTTGGACTTTTTTTCTCCTGATTTCAAATCTGATTTTATATTTTTCCATCACGTTGATATAAAGGATGTTTTATTATAAAAATAGAACATTTTTCAAAAATTCATAAATCCTACATGTATTTTATTTTTACTTTCAAAGTTTTTTTAAGCTTTAAAATATTCCAAACCATTTTATTTTTTTGAGAAAAAAAATAGAATGGTTTGGAATAAATTTGTAGCACTTAAATTATTTGTATTATTGTCAGTCTAGTATGGTATAAAACACCTTCGATCGAAGGTCCCAAATGACTTTAAAGAAATAAAATATATTGTATTTTTTATATGCTATGTGATTTTTTTGAAAGCCAGTCATTTACTTTTAAGGGCCAAAAAAAGTGGTGTTACCTTTCTTAAATTTTCAAAAAAATGTTTTTTTATAAAACAAAAAAAAATAAATATTGTGTATTTTTTGGCTTTATTTTGTTTTTTTTTTCTCATTTTAAAAGACCTCTTAGATGCCCCGCAATCTTAATTTAAAGTTATCCATGCCGATGAAATTGACAACAACTTTAGTTTAATGAGCATGCTAAGGTAGGCCAAACCTGAATATATATTGTTTTTTTTTAACAATATATATTTTTAATGTACCCCATATTTTCCATAATAAAATCTGCCCGGGAAATTTAAACGCCATTTTTAATGGCTTATAACAATAAATAAACAAATTACCCGTTGCACAGTGGTCCCAGAGAAAGAAAAAGTTACAAAAGTCTGCTTTTTTGCATAGGGCCATTTTTTTGCACTGTTGATTACGAAAAAAAGTGAAAAAAAATGAATAAAAAACTTTGCGATATCAGGGTGGTACAACATTTTTGAAAAATATCCGATTTAGCTGAAATTTTGAATAAAGGCTTCTTTTGTTAATATTAATACAGACCAATACCCAAAAATTTAAAATTTAAAATGGCGGAATAAATATGGCCGAGTTATTTTTTAAATTTTGCCAAAATTAAAGGAAATAAAGCACAAAACAAACAAAAATTCAACCCATTCTGTTATGGGTTATTTTCCTTATATGGGATAAAATTTAATAATGGTATAAATTGGTTTAATAATTATAAATTAAAAAAAAAATATTAATAAAAGAAAAAATTGTCATAGTTATTCTTCATATTGTAATAAAAGATCAAATCCAAGAGGGTTGTACATACAGTTGATTAGCAACAATTTTATTATTCTTAGAGGGACCGTCGTTATTATTTAGAGGGACCGTCGTTATTTTTTTTATAGGGATCGTTGTTCTTAGCAAAGAGACCAAATTTTCTCAATTTAAAAATAAAATTAATATTTTTAATATAATATTTTTTATATTTGTCACTCCCTTTTTCATCCAATTGGCTTTCTCTAAGATTAATTTTAGGCATTATATTGTTTTTTTCAGTTTGGAATATATTTATTTCTTTATTCTGCAAGAGTTTTAGAAAGAACCTTGTTAATAGAGTAAAAATTTGCATAATTTTTCAAATATGTAACGACGTTCCCTATGTTAGCAACAACGGTTCCTTTTCGTGGGGACCGTCGTTACAAGGGACCGTCGTTGTGTTCAGACACAATTAGTGGGATTTGGATCAAGGTCTTTAAGATCAGTTCCTGCAAATTTGAGGTTAGGTATTGTTTATGTTATTGTACAAATCTAAACTGTTTAGTCTGAGATATAATTAAAAACAATTAAGATAATATTAGGGACCGGCATTGTTCATTAAAAAAGTACGCATTAAAATAACATCGCTTAAACTAAATTTATTAAATGCATATTTACAGTTAGAAGTACTTACCGCTCTTAACACGTAATGCAAATACTTTGTACTGATCTTATACTAATAATTTTAACGTACCACGATCGGCATTCTAGAAGTGTCGGATTTTACTAATATAAGAAGCGCTCGATTTAAATTGGGAGACATAAGTTATTTTTTTTTTTATTCAAACCAGTATAAGATTTTCCAAGTAAATAAGTCTTATGACGTAAGTTAACAGTTCTTAGATTAACTAAAAAATATTTTACAAAGTTCAGTTAAGGTAATCTACATACAAATATGGATTGTATGTCAAAAAGAGTTGCGGGAGACAAGGGACCGTTGTTACGTTTTTTAGGTTAATATATCAGATTTTCAAAACAGACGATATTTATAGAAGCTATTAGTAACTGAGTATCAAAACCAGTTAATATTGAAGACATTTCATCAACTAAATTGCACAAAAAGTCCATATTTAAGTTTTTTTGGAGCTAGAGACATATTTTCTCCCATTACTGAATTTTGTCCCATATATACTACTAATTACTGTAAATATTTTATGATTTTCTACTGGATCGTTTTTTTTTTTAATTTAATTTTGAAAAAAAAGTGTAAAAAAATTTGGAAGTAAAAATAAAATATACAATGTACAATGTATACAGAGCGGTCCAAAAGTCACCCCCCCTCTTAACTTTTGAACCAGCTGAGATATCGACTTCAAATTTGGAACTTTTTAAAGCTTATAAAATTCTCCATTTAACTCCATATTTTTAAATTAAAAAAAAAATGGGTTTAAAATGGGGTTAAAAATGGGTATTAAGGTCAAAATTCCTCTAAAAAAAACAAATAATTTTTTAAAAATGCCTAATTTCATCATAAAAAAATGTTAATTATAATTTTAAACTAATTTTAGTTGACATAAATAAAAATTTATAAAAAAAAACTTAGAAATCGAATGTTTTAGCACAAAAAATTAAAAAATTAAAACCTTAAAAAACATTTTTAAAAAATTTAAAAATGTTAGTTTCAATAGAGGATTTTATAAGCTTTAAAATGATGTATCACACGACCCCCCTTTCCATTTAAAAAAATGTCCCCCCATGCCCCCCTGCCCACATTTTAAAAACTGGAAATATCAAATATATGCCAAAAGATAGTTTAAGTTGTCTTATTTAAGAGTTCTAAATTTGAAGTCTATATCTCCACTCGTTCAAAAGTTAAGAGGGGGGGGGGGTGACTTTTGGACCGCACTGTATGTAAAATTGTATGTAAAATATCCTTTAACTTAAAATTCTGAAGTGATGGAAAAATTCTGAAAGCGGATTTAAAATCAGGAGAAAAAATCGATCTAGACCTACTACTTAAATCTTGTTGCATAGTGTTTTAAGCAAAAAAAAAAGTAAACTGTTGCAAGAAAAATCGTCCGTAATACTGCAACTCCGCGAAATGTCAAATTTTGACAGAAATGTAAAAGTCAATCATTTTCCATTGTTATTCAATAAACATGACGACTTTTTTCATTTCTGTTAAAAGACGATACGTGAAATTGCAATATCACGGACGAAATAGTATTTTACGAAGATATTGTAAAATGAATTTACAATACCTACATAAAATATTCTTTTAGGCAAATTTGAATCCAAGCCATTGATATAACTGTTAAGTTATTACAATATATTAACTAACTTAACTCTATAGAATTAAGTAAGCTTATGTTGTGAATAACAAAACTAATTCGTAAAAAACTTTTAGCAGCCAAATCTGCGCCTAACTTATTCGAGCGAAACGTAAACTTGTGTCTTATAGAAACAGTGTTGCCAGATTTAGCATTTTTAATGCTTTTCAAATTTTTTATTCGTATAAAAGAATAGTACTTCATTTTATCAGATACCAAAGCAGACTGAACCATGATATGATGTGATGGTTCAGTCTAATTCAGCATCTGACAGAAAGAGGTAGTATTCACCTTCTATCTCTTTTGCAGCTTCACCTTAGGTTGTTATCTGTTTGGTTTATGGCAAGCTGACCAAGACTTTCTTAATTCTCTGTATACTTTCCAGGCATGTGGCTAAAATGTGGCGTATTTCGTTTTTTTTTTCGTATTTCTAGTTCAACTTATTTTCATTGGTTTGGACTTTGTGCGCAATGTGTATTTACTTAGCCTTATTTTGCAAAGCTTAAACAGGGTTAAAAAGTTTTTTTTATGGGGAAATATCATTTACAATGGTCTTGGGAACTATTGAAAGTGAATTCCTAAAAACTCGTTCTAGCTAAATAATGTTAAATATTCTTCTGCAGAGGTCATGGCAAGAACATCATTAATTTGAAAATTCTGTTTAATGATTATTATAGTAGTATTCCATGTTGATTCTAAAAATGTTTAAAGCAAAGATTAATTCTTAGTAGTTTTTAAGAAAAATACATTTAAATATTGTAAAATAGGTTTTTTATTTTTTTTAAATGCGTATAGGAAAATTATTAAAATACTACTGCTTCAACATATTTAGAATCAACATGGAAATTCTTTAAAAATCATTAGAATTTGCAAATAACTGAACTTCTTGACATAATCTCTGCGGAAAGATATTTAACATTATTTACCAAGAACGAGTTTTTAGGATTTCAGTGTCAATAGTTCTTATTTGTCAAGTTAATCCACTAACATGATTCATGGTCAGGCTTTAGCTACACTTTTATCAAACCCATTTACGCTTTAGGAGTGTTGTCTGTATAACACAGAATATGCCTTGAGATATCTTTTTTTTTGTTTGGCACACATACATACCTACTACTGAAAACCCGGTGAATAATTATTAACAGGTATACTTTTTTCTCGTTTTGGTAAAGTAGTAATTTATCTGACAAGATATTATTAATCAAATCAAATGTTTGTTTAGAATATATTTGTGTGAAGTATATGTACGTCAGTACATAAAATAGTAAAATTTTAACGTATAAACATTTTTTCATCTCTGTTAAAAGACGATACGTGAAATTTCAATATCACGGACGAAATAGTATTTTACGAAGATATTGTAAAATTTACGTATAAACATGATTTAAGTGTATGTATTTCTTTATGATTTGGGTGTGCCAATGATACCAAACAGAACTATAAGAAAAGAAACGAGCTGATCCTTCAGGCAAGATCTAAATAGATCTAGAGTCAATGTAGATCGTTAGTTTTTACCTAGATCATGTGACCAGTTACGATGTTGAACAGCCACTAAAAGCCACCACAAACAATTTAAAATGGATTCACTGATACAACTTTATTTGGTGTTTTCATATTTAGATATGATAACGAGGGAGCGGAGGAAATAGTAGCGATGATCCAGAATTGTACTTAGGTTTTACTTGGCATATGCGTTTATGTTTTTGTTGATTAATTTTGTTTGATTACGACAGGTTAGATAAAAAAGGTCCACGTAAAACAAGTCCAAAAAAAAATATTGCGGCAAAAAAATTTTACTTTAACTTTGTAAACTTGGTAACGTCGCAATATATCAATATACTTGCTAGTCAAGCGACAAAAGCCAAACTACTAAAGAGAGAGAAAGAACTTTGTAAACTTTTTTTTTTCTTCGCAAATATTTTATTTTGTAAAGTTTTATCTTCGCAAATAAATTATTTCACAAAAATGTTGCGTCGCAGAAAGCTTCTTACAAAGTTACTTTGTACGAATAAGTTTTTATAAATCAATCCAGAACCTATTCAATATATTTTTAGTCAACATTAACAAAAACAAAAACTAAATTGTTTTATGTCAATTAATATTTATTAAAGTGAATAGAAATGTAAAAGAACAATAAAAATAGATTTTCTACAAAAAAAAGTGCGAAGTAATATTTTTAAAAATAAAATTCCTAAGAATTTTTTGCGTAGTTTTAAATTATCGTAGATTTTTTCTCGCAAAGTTTCTTATACGCAGTAATTTTTTTGGAAAAGTTAATTTTCACGTAGTATTGTACGGTTATTAATAATAAATATTTCTAAAATTAAACTTTATTGCAACCAAAAGAAAACTTTACTAATTTAAAATTTATAGCTACATTTACTTTACAGGTTTTTTTTTTAAATAGAACCGCATACCTAGGTACATAACATAGCACATGTAGTATGTTAAAATTACGATTATTAAAAAAAAAATAATACTAATAATGCTATAATCCTAAATACAATTCTGTCAAATGACGACATTGCTATCAAAACTCCGCACCCTGATGCTGGTGGGTCCGAACGAAAGTTTGGTTTAATTTTCTATTATGTTTCCACAACTTCTTTATATAAGACAACGATCATTTTAAGTCAAAATATATAAAATCAATTTTATTTTAAAAGAGGTTACGAGATCAGTATTTTAGTTTTTATGTAATACTTTGGCTTAATAGAAAGTAACGCCAAATATTCGTTTCGACCCACTTTGACTTGATATAGATAATTTACTTCAATTGTTTTGAGAAGTAATATAAATTAAAATGCACCCTGTCTTTAAAATTTATATATATATATATATATACATTATTTCTGGCCCTTTATACTGAACATTTTAAGATAGACCTAACAATAAGCCGGCCTTAAAATTTTAATTTAATATACCGCTGATTATGCAATATGTCCATGAGACAAGTCTTGTGGTCGACTGTACAGTAAAGATGCTCGGTTTGTGTCATGGAGACTTGTGGCCAGTAGTACAGTAAACTAGAATAGTAGAGCTGCCCTCTTTGCAACATTATCAGTAATTGTTAGTTTTTATTCCATTTTCCCTTAACCCTTAAAATCCGAATTTAATTTTTCTTTGGGTTTCTGTAACGTTTTTTTTTTTTGTGAATATGAGTAAACCCTAAATTTTGGATGCAAAAAATATTAGCACGTGCTTTATCCTGGTATATTTACAACAAGAATGCGGTGTCAATAACAACATCATGTCTTTTAGTATTAAATTCGGGTCAATCGAGCTAAGTGGCAGTAATAAAAGTTTTTGAATTTGCACAAAATAACTGTAAAATAAAAATTGTACTATAAGCTGGTGGTACATAGTAGGTAGCACAATGGGTCTTTAGCCTGAGTGCTAGTGATATTATCATACATTTACTTGGTATTATTCCCTTTATAGTCGATGGTGATGATGATGATAACACTTCTGAGTAAAGTGCAACATATTACGGTATACTCTCGACTGAGCTTATAAACTGATCGGTTTTAACAGCGGTGCAACATAAATTATTATTTAAGTCTAGCTTAACTTTAAAGTTACCTTAAAATGTTCGGTAAAACGGCCCATTATTTACCCAGGATTTCACATATTTTCAATTATCCTTATTATCAGTAAAATAAAAATTCTAGTCATAAAAAAATCAAAATCAATCAACAAAACACAGGACATTTTGAGAATCCTACATTATAAATATCTATAGCTATTTTAATTGGGCTTTTAAAATTTATTTTTTTAATTTTCCCATAAGTAGGACTTTTATGTTATTTAATTGGTTTTTAATTTATAATTATTTATTCGTTTTTGTTTGAACGTTTCGTGTTTGCTGATAATGAAATGATGATTGAATAAAAAAATCATGGATAAATAATATAATGTACATAAATAAATTCAGATTAAAGGGGAGAGTATTAAGCTCTGATAGTGATAAAACATTATATTCCACTCAAACGTTTTTATTTGGTGACATGCAAATTGTTTTAATTTTTTTTTATTTAATTGAGAACATAAATATGTACCTGTGCAAAGTTTAAGGAACTGAAAAGAAATCCTTTGCTTACGGTGGTTTAAAAAAATTGCCAATTCATGACCGGAATAATAAAAATAATGTCACATCAATAATAATTATAATTATCCATAATTACACTGCTCAACACTCAAAAATTTGCCGACACCATTTTAGTTGCATCTGGCTATATTTGATGCACTGATTTTGGAACCTTTTTTCGTTTTTCTAGTTTTTTTTTTAGATATAACCCACATTGGTTTTTATGCTTATAGTTGTAGTAAAAAAATAATTAAGGTTCCATTAATGTTTTTTTTTTTTGCAGTGGATTGATATATTAATAAGCGTATTTCAAATATCTGTATTCGTTTGTTTTTTATAGGCTTCTAAATTCAAAAAATTAAATTTTTTCTTATTTTTTGGCTATATGTACATGGGAATGTTATATAAATACTAAAGATAGGGCTCTAATTTTTATAGGCAATACTAACACACATGTGAGATTTGTAAAAAAAAAAGTTTTAGATTTAATCCAGTAACAGAGATTAATCCAGTAACAGAGATTTTACCTTGAGTTATTGAAAGCAGAAAAACAATATTTTGAATTATTTAATGCTTATTTAATGTTATTTTAATGTTTTAACGCAAGAAGAAATGTTTTTTTTTTTTTAATTTTTCATTTTAGTTTTTTCATAATAAATTTAATATATTGTGTTGCTCCTCAAAAAATAAATAAAATATTTCAAAATTTTTGTTTTTTTTTTCGATAACCGCCGGTAAAATCCCTGAGTATAACAGTTAGAGTCGTACCTTTGGTATTTATATAAAGTTTGTATCAAAATATATCGAAAAAATGCGAAAAAAACTATTTTTTGAATTTAAAAGCCTATTAAAAACAAACGAATAAAGATATTTTAAATCCGCTTTTTTTGACTTAGAGCCCCACTAATAGAGAATCAATCCACGGCAAAAAAAAATTGAACCTAAATTATTATTTTTTACTACAACTATAGGCGAAAAAACCACAGCTATATCTTAAAAAAAGAAAAACGAGCTGATCGAGAAAAACGGAAAAGGGTTCCAAAATCAGCGCATCAAATATGGCCAGACGCCATTAAAAGCTCCTCGGCAAGTAAAAAAAATCATTTTTTGTAGTGATATTGATGTAACGTTAATTTTATTATTTTTATCACAATTCTTGTGCATTCTTAATTTATTTAAATTACTAATAATCAAAGACATTCTTTACAGGGACTTAAACTTTGCTTAGATATATACATTTATATGCATATTAGGCATTGTTTATCAGGCAACAATGTTAAGCAATGCTTAATAACATAATAAAAAAACATAAGAAAATCTAGATTTCACCAAATAATAAGGCTTAAATTGTGATAATAATCGCTATCAATAATAACAATTTTTTTTTTCAATGGAATACTTAGTAATATAATAGTACAATGTAAATAATAAGTAATTTTTTTTTAATTAAAAAACAATTTACCTGGTTATAATTTCTAATATATTATTTTCAAATTGTAACCAATTAAACGGCTTCTTAAATTATAAAAAATACTTATCTACAATGTAGATTCTACATTTCACATTACTATTTATATTGATTGTTTATTTATTAAAATGACAAATATAAACACCAAATAAATTAATAAATCGAATTGAATGTCAAGATGGTAATTAATCCTTCTTTAATTTTTACTTTGATGGCCAAGTACTATGATGCTCAGTGTATTTACCTTAAGTAACAAAAGAGATAAAATTTTGAAATTTTTTTGTCCTTCAAGATACTGTGTTGTCCCGGATTTTTATGTGCGCCGATAGTACTGTTTTTGCGCTGACAATTTTTTTAAGAAATCCAAATGAAGTTTTTGCTTCGTGAGATTTAATTAAGATGCATTGTATATTTAATTTATATTAAAAAAGAATCAGAATGTCATTAAAATTTATCACAAAGACATAATTTCGAAATTGAGAAAAATCAAATTGTTATACCGGGTGTTTCAGGAAGGTGGTTCACCCTTCTGAACTTTTTTATTTTTTTAGGTAGGATCATTTTGTGGCACTTCCGTTTTTTTCGAAAATAAATCGAACTTTCAATTACTAAATGGAACACCCTATACATTTTCACATATTTCGATTTAGAAATCAACTCTGAAAACAAGTATGTGTCATATGTCAATTTTTAACAGGTCATTCCATTTTTTATTTAAATGTTTATTATAAATCTTTAGTGTTAAAAAGTTCTTCTAAATAAACTATTCACGTATGGCATCTAAATGTTCGAAAGGAAATTCTCTCTCATTTTAACCTAATGAGCCACGGTCTATCCATTTGAAATAAATCACTTATGGACCAAAGTATGATTTTCGAAAGGGTGCACCAAATTTATTGTTTTGGGGCTAAAATCAAAATAGTATTTTACTAAACCAAAAATTCGCTTATTCGCTTAATTCTTTAGATTAAAAATAATAATTTAAATAAAATACACTGCCCAGTAAAAAAGCTTTTCCATTTTTCACCTCAGCGCGTGAAATGGATTTTTTATTATCAGATTCATTTTCAGCGACCTTAAAACCCCAATATATTTTCTCAAAAATTTTCACAAAAACAACTCCCGCCCCTTAGGGGCTGGATTTAAAAAAAAATATTTTAAGATTCAGTTTTATCGACCTTAAAAACTACAATATGTAAATTAAAATAAAAAATACCCCCGTCCCTCAGGGGGTGGAGTCTGAATTTTTTTATTATCACATTCACTTTCAGCAACCTTAAAAACCCCAATATACCAATTTTCACGAAAACTACCCTCGCCCCTCAGGGGGTGGAGTTAAATTTTTTTTATTATCAGATTCACTTTCAGAAACCTCAAAAACCCCAATATACCAATTTCCACGAAAACCACCCAGCCTCTCAGGGGGTGAAATAAAAAAAAAATATTATTAGTTTCAGATTCGTTGACCCCAAAAAAATATTGACAATTTTTAAATATATTTCCCCCTCACCCCCGCGGGGGTAAAGTTAAAAATATATATATATATATATATATATATATATATATATATCAGATTCAATTTCATCAATCTTAAAAACCCTTATATATAGCAATTTTCAATTTTTTGTATACAAAATGTATTTTAGCACATTTATCTCCCTTGCTGCACCCCAATGTCCACCAAAAACAAACCCGAGCGGGAACTTTTGGTAACATACCCGTATGCCAAATTTCAAGTCTCTAACTTAAAACGTTCTTAAGTTATCATGCACACAAGATTTACCGGACAGACTGATCGACATAGCGATTTTTTTTCTTTTTTGCTCGAAATTGATTTATATCGACATAAAACGTCATAAAACGTAAAAATAAGCAAAAAAAAAGTCCAAACGAAAAATTTTGTACGTACACAAGCCTTTCCGAAATTTTCAAAATGGGAAGCGAAATGACTTGACCTGTTAGAAATTGAAAAGTGACACATAATTATTATTAGAATAGATTTCTGAATCGAAATATGTAAAAAGGAAGCCCATATCGACAGCTTTATTTCTTTTTTTTATTAATTTTGGCGATCCAAGCTGTTACTATTGAAAGTCCAAAACCAGTGTTAGTATCTTGTCTCCCCCCATCCAAGTCAGACTGTCACTCTGCGGGCTTCTATACCTGGGTGAAACTGGGCGTAGCCTGTCCGGCCGTGTCACATCGCATAAAAGTGATATAAATACGGAAAAGCTTAAGCTAGGTTGCTAAAAAACTCTTTTCTTTGCCCCAGCCAAACATTCCCTAGACACAAAACATACTATTAACTATAAGAAGTAGAAATTCTAAGAAAAGAAAGAAACAAGACTTTTCCACGAAGTGGTCTGTACAAAGTAAATTAGTTATTGTTATTGAGCAATAAACGCGAAATTAGATATAAATGGCCTTAGTTACATCTTATCTTTTGATAAATAAAAATTTAAATATTAAACCTTATCTCCATGAATCCTAGTGCTAGCAGGTTGGGGTATCGGAACGACGTGACAGGTCAGTCCCATCGTGACTGGGATTCCAGAGGTAGGAAAACAGCACAGCACTATGTTAATAATTTTACCTCTTCTCTTCCCCTTGCCTCAGCTTACAGGTGCCGGTTAGTAAAATTTTAACAGTAATAACATTAAAAAAAAAATAATATCGAGGGCTTCATAACATAGGGGCCTTAGTCCAAACCGTGTTAACATATAGAAGTTACGACGCCCTCGATATCTTAATCTAACGAAAAAGACTTATTTGGACCTTTTTTTTTTCATTTGGTTACAGTATTTTTTTGTTTTCTCAATATGATATTTATTTGCTTGGTTTATTTTCCAATAAAATATGAAACGTTGGAGAGTAAAATTATTACTTAAACTACGTCTTTATTAAATTAAAGGACAGCTCTGTTATTTCTACAAAATCATTTCCTTAAATTAAATCCGAATTCTTTCGAACTAACAGTGCAGTATGAGAACATAGTTATTTTAACTAGTATTAAAATTATCTAGATAGTACCAGATGGTACTACTACGCTGTTGCGTATAAAGTTAACATTCACTTGGCCTTAATGACATTCATTTGGTTTAATATATATTTTTTATATTTGTAGTTTTAATTGTGTAGTATTTAAAACATTTCACATAAAGCCGGTTCCACACCACTTGCCAAGTACGACAAATATTCGCTCAAGTGTAGTAAAGCAACAGTATGTACGCACATGATTAAGCGACTATTAGGTGCGCACTTGCTTTGGCCGAGTGAGATTCCTTGTCTCCCCTTTTATTTTTTATTTGAAAAAATTGAGAGGAAGAAATTGAAAAATGTCAGTCAGTGATATAATCAATAAGTAATTAGCCATCAATATGATTTTTGGTTGATTTTAAAAATTAAAGAAGATAATCTTAATATTTGGTAATTTTGTTCTGTTGATTTTTAAATTATAATCTTATAAGATTTCATAATAATAATAAACATTTGTAAGCAATTCAATATTTTTAATAATTTGCTCTTTTTGTAAACTGAAAATCAAATGAATAAAGTAAAAGGTAAAAAAACTGTTTATTTCTATTTATTTTTATTTTTCAGGTGTACCAGATATTTTGCTTAAATTTAGATTTTTTTTTATTTTATTTTTTTAATACTACTTTCATTTCTTTTACTGATTTATAACTATAGTTATAAACTATAGTTTTATTTGAATAAAAGTATTTATTGTTTACAAAATGTTTATAAATATCAATGATACACATAAATTAAATTTAAAATACCATACCATAATATATTTAATAGATTAAATAAAATAAGGGAAGTTTATAAACACTAGATTTTTAAAATAAATTTAAAAAAATAATAAAATTTTTATCAACACCGGGAATTAAAATATATTATTCATTTTACATAGGTGCTTTAAATAACAATTAACAATTAATTACACTGGTCTACGCTCAAAAATTTGCCGACACCTTATTAGATTCTAGACCTATTTGATGAGCGAAACACTGCTTCGCTTTTCTCGATCAGCTCGTTTTTTTTTAGATATAGCGCTCAGTGGTTTTTATGCCTATAGTTGTAGTAAAAAAAAAAAAAGGTCTAATTATATTTTTTTGCTGTGAATTGGTTCTCTATTAAGGGGTCATACGGTTATATATCGAAATCTTAGTTTTTTGAATTTAGAAGACTATAATAAAAAGTAATCCAAGCCAAAAAAAAAATTATGTAGACAAAAAAAACACTGTGCGCTGTTTATCAAAAAAAAAAAACGATCTGATCGAGGAAAATGGAAAACGGTTCCGAAATCAGAGCATCAAATATAGCCAGACCAAACTAAAAGGTCCCCGGCAAATAAAAAAAAACTTTTTTTGTAGAGCAGTGTTATTAATAATTATATACTTTTATTATAATTATTAATTGTACTGAACCACAAAAAAAATGTACTTTTAATTTTAGGATTCTAAAATTTAAAAGTAAAAATATACAGGGTTATTCAGAAAAAAAGTTCAAGAAATTTGAGAAGTAATTCTACGTTAAAAAATATTTAAAAAAGTTCCTATAAAGGTTCGTCCGGAAATGAGCTCTAAGAGTGCTGCGGCCCTTCGTAGATGGACATATTGAATGGAGAACAAAAAAAGCACTAATAAAATACTGCAGGGCTATTCTTCATTTAAAACTAAGCAAAAAGGTATTGTTTACCAAAGCACCTAAATTTAATATTAAAAGAGTAATAGCCTTTTAAAAAGTAACATTTTTAGTGGCACAAATCTATATTTTTTACAAAAAAATCCAAAAAAACATATACATAAAAAAGTTTGGGGCAAAAATGTGTTAAGCCTCACATATTTTGTCCGTCTAGGCACGCCTCTAGATAAATTCAAAAATCAAAAAAATAAATTAACATAAACTTATTGCCCTTATTAATACTAGTATACATGCAAAAGCTGGTCGCTCTAGCTTAAAGGGCACAAGAGTTATTAATTAAAAACCTTATTTTTATTACAATTTTAAAGAGCCGTAGCTCCCTTAGGACTCATTTCCGGACCAACTTATAGAAACTTTTTTTCATATTTTTTAACCTCCTAAATTTCTCGAACTTATTTCTAAATAACCCTGTATAATCCTGACAAGATATATTTTTAATAAACTTTGATGGTGTAGGGGTAGTTTTCATTTTTGTTTTCAATGTTTTAGGAAATAATTATTATTATAATTAGAGAAGATGCCTTTCAGGATTCTAATAAAATTTGTAAAAGAGAATTGACGAGTTTCCCCGGGAGATTCTTAGAAAATCCAAAAAAAGAACTTTAATTCCCAGTTATTTTACGTGCGACCAAAGTAAATAAATGTTATCAGATAATTTTAGTGCAGAAATATTTTGAGTTTTAGATAAGACAGCGGCTAACTCAGGAGGTAAAGTACTTGGACGTAACCCTAGATGGCAAGCTTAGCTGAAAAGCTCATGTAGGTAAGGTCCTTGACAAGTCTACATCGACCTTTTGGAAAATACGTTGAGTTGTGGGAAAACCTGAGGTGTCACAACCAAGGTCCTTAGATGGATTTACACAGCGGTTATAACGCCAAGAGTTCAATATGGCTTAATGGTCTGATGGACTAGTGTTAGGAAAACCACAATTTATCAGAACCTGGAAAAATTCCAAAGACTAGCTTGTCTTGGAATCATTGAGTAATGAGGACAACATAATAAGCTGCTCTAGAGGTCCTACTGGGACTGCCGCGGCATGCCGTCGCTCTCTATCTGGATCCATAAAGAAGTAATGGCTAGCTTTCTCAGTCTTAGAGACTCTGGTAGTTGTAAATGCGAACTACAGCCACGACAAAATCGCTGATATTTTCGAAAGGGACATCTCAATTGATTGAGGCAGAGGACCGATTAAAGTTCGATAGAAGCTTCTCTCTCAGGATTCCAACAAAGGAGGAATGAAATACAATTTGCGCCAAATGCTTTGGTGTGATATACATACAGCTCACGTATGGAAGGCATCCAAAGCTGTGGGGTAGGACTCTTTGTGGAGTACCTGGACTTGTAAAAGACTTTTCCACTTGGCTGCTTTTCAGCTGTCTTCCACGCTGAGGCATAGAGCCAGAGAAAGCGGCAAATTGCAAAAGCAGTACCGGGGGCACGATGTATACATCTGCTCGAATAATCAAGCTGCTCTAAAGGCATTGTGCAATCCCAGCACTAGGTCATCCCTAGTCAGGGAGTGTGTAGAAGCCTTAGAAGAGTTAGCAAGACCAAGAATGTTCAACTGGTATGGGTCCCGGGTCATAGTGAAATTCCTGGAAACGAGAAGGCAGATGAACTTGCAAGACTGGATGGCCTTATAGGGACCCTAACCTATACTGGGTGTTAGAAGAAAGCAGGTAAAGACCGCTGAGTGGGCTTATGCCAAGCTAAAGGAGCAATGGAGAATGGTAAAAAAAAATATTTCTATTTCGTTTTACATTCTTAAAACGTTTAATAGTTTTTTTTTAAATGTGTTTTTTAATAGTTTTAAAACTTTTCGGCCTTCCTTTTTTGTGTTTCACAGTACGCTTTTCCATGTGCCGGCAGAACACACACACACACACACACACACACACACACTTCTCATATGGGTCAAGCGAAAGCACAGACACAAAATATAAACGTTTGTTCCCCGAAGGGAAAAACGGTTATTTTGGGTCTTGCTAAAGCTTGACCCATCAATTTTATACCTAGCCGGCATCTCGTTATATAATTTAGGTCACTGAGATCAATGCTAGACGTCAAATCTACAGCCAACGGAGTGCGACAGCAATTGGAGTGGGGAAAGCGCGCCGGCGTGATATTTGTGAGGAGTTTGGGTTAAGGAACTATCCACAGGCTCTTGTGCGACCCTAATATATCGTTATAAGCCAGCGAACAAGATTCATAATGGCACATCAAGGCAATCACCGCATCATATGTTATGTATTATGCTAGTTATGCAAGCCTCTGACTAGGCCTTTAAAGAGCATACTCTGGATACTAGGAAAGTAGAAAGTAATCTCATATGGGTTAAGCTTCAACAAGATCCAAAATTACAGTCGGGGAAGAAACGTTTATATTATAGTGCAGTATTATGTGGTTCTTGGCTGGCCGACATCGCGATGCATCGCTTGATTCTATTAAAACTAGACGTAAAACGAGGGTAAAATCAGAGAGAATTTTTACTGTTTTATAGGAAAAACTGAATCTTTAAATTTACCCTGGTCATTGACCACGTATTATCCTGAAAGCAAGTTTTAAAATCATATGGCAGATTAGGGGTTTAAAGTTTAAGATGTCTAGTCTCACGAAGATTGCGAAACATTTCGATTTCTGTCTCTTTACACAATGAAGCATGAAAAAAATTGGACTGATAAAAGGATATAGATTAAACATAAAATTAAAAAAATCCTGTCCTTATGGATATCATTTTCAGCTACAACATTTATTATTAATAATATAAAAAATGTAACTTGTTGGATTATTATTTTTTTTGTCCAGTATTATTAATAAACTTTAAAAAATATTTTGTATTCGTTATTTTCTGCAATGGCACATTATTTTAAATTTTATTTAAATTAAAGGTAAAATAAAATATACATATATATATAAAAAAATATAACACTTACAGTTTTTACATTTGCATTTTTTGATTAAAGTTTCGTCCTTGATTTCATCGTGACAGGCTTTGCAGTAGAACCACGCCCTATAAATTTAAATTTAATAAAAATTTTAATTTTAACATATCCTCGAATATTAACGTGTAAATTTAAATTTAAAATTGGTTTACATTCCATCCAGAATCTTTGCAAAATTAATGTTAGGCAATGTAAATTGTGCTTTAATCAGGAGGCGGACTCTTAACTATTCACAGTGGGACACAAACATTAATAAGATTTAATAAAAATGTACGTAATATAAGGAGTATATTTAGGTAGTCTAAAGTGTTCAGATCATACATTTTCCTTTTTGGATGATCAAAATATGCTTATGTCATTTATCCAATATTTACTGTTTTCAAGAAAAATTCAAATTAATAAATGTAAATCTTTGGGTTGTGTGACTTTTGAAACCAATAAGCAAGTTAATTTAGCTTTTACCCATCTAAATATAGAATTAAATTTTAAGTTAACCCTTTTGCTTTGTTTTTTAAAAGCAAAAAACCTTTTTTTATTAATAAAATGTACCGCAGGTCCCTTTTTTAACTATTATGGAGTCTTGAAAGTTATATCTTAAATGATGGCTAGTATTTTTTTAGTTCTCAATCCTTTTCTTTCCTATTTTAATTTTTTTATAATTTTGGGAAAGCATTGTATTCGTGAAAAAAATATTATTATTAATATTCCATTCCATTTAAGATCTTTATTAGACCTTTTTTAACATTTTGCCAACTGCTAGCCGCACCTCGCGCTGTAATTCAAATTGTACAGTTGCAATCGCCACTTCTTTTAATTAGGTTTTCATAATTAGGCATTTTGATGATTAATTTATTATTTAAACGTGTTAATTGCATCACGAAACAGGAAATTTAGGATTTTGCAAAAGCCCAAATTTTGCTAAGCCTCCCCTAATCAAACTATAAAAGTAAAATAACGCATATATTTTTGACATATACATATATGGGTAAAAACACCTTAAAACACACCACCCCTTAACCTTTACATCTGGGATTTTCATCAAATTTGGCATACAGGTATACAGGTACTCTCATTTTTTTCGGATTCATGGACAATAACATGGATGACCTATTTTGACATAACTTAAATCTCTTAAATTGCACTTAATTTGAAATGTTTGTAAAAAAAAACAAAACTTGGCATACTTACAAAATATGGATACCTTATATGTTTCCATACCAAAATTTACCAGTCTTCTTCTTCTTCTTAACAAAATTATTTTTTCAAAATTTGCAAGCCTACTTTTAATCGCATATTTCAAAGTGGGCTCCAAAATAGATTCTTTTAAAATTTTGACCAAAAATAGTTTAAGTTACGCACTTTCGAATGGTGTATAATTTACTTTGTATATTTGATATCTTCATGAGTGCTGGAAAGTGGTCAAAATTTTGTAAAACAAAAGTAATAGGAGCGTTTACCTCTTTTTACCTCGAAATTTACTAAAAATGTCTAATTTTATTACAATTTTTATTTATTTTTTTTCAAATTATTTATAGCCTTTATAAAATAAATTGTAGCAATTTTATATATTGGTAGACAGTAAATCAACCTTGGTTATTGTTATAAAAGGCTATAAAATATAACGAAGTGAAAAAACCTTGTTTTGTAAAAAAAGAGTTATTGTAATTCTAGTAATCCATTGAAAACCGTCCAATTTTAAATTATCTGGTCTCTCGACCAGTTTCAAATAAATTAATTTTTTATGTGTTGTTAAACCTATATGTGTACTCCAAAACCATTTTTTTTTTAAATTTTTATATTGCTTCGTTTGGGGGTGGCCATTACCCAAATTTGATTTTTTCTGATTTTTGCATGTTGGGAAATTTCCCAAGTTTTGAAACTTGATATTTCTTGGTTGTGAAAAGGGATAGTAATATGGAACAAACGCCCCAGTTTTTCAAGAAACTATTGGGCTACCTTTTTTTTCTTAAACACTTTTTCCCAGAAAAAATTAAAATAGGTTAAAATGGCATCAAATGTTTGACAAAAAATTCAACAAAATCATGATTTTTAAATTTCAATATTTTTTTATAGGCCTGACTTAGGGGTTCATTTTTTGTAAAAAGGGGTATATAAGTACTATATACTGTAAAAGTTTTAAACCAAAATATTTATTTATAAATTTTTTACAGTACTTTAAGGACCTCACTTCAATTAAATAATTTAATATTTGGGCCTCCTCAATTTCTCAATGCTAAAAAAGCTTGGAAGATAGGCGCGCACTTTCATCTGTTATTTTTCTGCATAAATTGTTGCGTAATAACTTGGACTGTCCTGCTTTATTATAGTTGTTAAATTTTCATGTTCCTTCTAATACAGGCTCAATAAATACTTTTTACATGACTAAACCTAGAACCAACTTGCTTAATAACTCACCTATTTATTCTATGTGTAATAATTACCATAAAATTCAGTTTGAGGCTGATATTTTTTCTTGTTCAATTAACCGCATTAAATATGTTTTTCGCCAATTAAATTAATTTAATTAGGTTTTTTTTCTCTCTGCAATCTGATGTAAATATGAAATTCTATTTTTGTACTCTGTTTTTTCTTGATTTTTAAATCTTAATAAGTAATATTTTGGAGTTCTTAGTCATGTCTCATCCTATAATTAGTTTATCTGTTGGATGTTAATATAATAAATAAATAAATAAATAAATAAATAAATAAATAAATAAATAAATAAATAAATAAATAAATAAACAAACAAACAGACAAACAGACAAACAGACAAACAGACAAACAGACAAACAGACAAACAGACAAACAGACAAACAGACAAACAGACAAACAGACAAACAGACAAACAGACAAACAGACAAACAGACAAACAGACAAACAGACAAACAGACAAACAGACAAACAGACAAACAGACAAACAGACAAACAGACAAACAGACAAACAGACAAACAGACAAACAGACAAACAGACAAACAGACAAACAGAAAAACAGACAAACAGACAAACAGACAAACAGACAAACAGACAAACAGACAAACAGACAAACAGACAAACAGACAAACAGACAAACAGACAAACAGACAAACAGACAAACAGACAAACAGACAAACAGACAAACAGACAAACAGACAAACAGACAAACAGACAAACAGACAAACAGACAAACAGACAAACAGACAAACAGACAAACAGACAAACAGACAAACAGACAAACAGACAAACAGACAAACAGACAAACAGACAAACAGACAAACAGACAAACAGACAAACAGACAAACAGACAAACAGACAAACAGACAAACAGACAAACAGACAAACAAACAAACAAACAAACAAACAAACAAATAAATAAATTAAAGGTTTGGACTTTTAAAATTTTTACAGGTAAGAGGTAGCATTTCATAAAAAAAATCAGAAATGGATTTTGCCTCAAAGTGAAAATATAGTTAAAATAAAATGAGTTAAAATTCAAATATTGCATTATAATGTATTTTTTTTATTTGGGTATATTTATTGTGTATAATTAATGTTACCTAAAAATATCCAAAAATTAAGTCGTTTAATACATTTTTTTCCCTTTTATGTTGGTTTTATTTATTTTTTATTTTTTTTATAATTCATAAAACGATATTCTTAAAAAAGTATAAAAAAGTATATTCAAAAATAAAATTAATAAATTTCGGTAATATATTTTTTGATATAATTTTAATTTAAGACAAAACGCATTCTTATTTTTTTTCTAGAATATTAACATATAGAGCTTTTACATGTAAAAATTTCAGATTTTAAAATTATCACTGAGAAATAGAGGCTCAAAATGCTCTAGAATTTCGAAAAAGTAATAAGTGCTGCAAAAAACGTATAAATAAATATTTTGATTTAAAACTTTTACAGTACTTTTATAGTACTTATATAGTCCTTTCTACAAAAAAAATTGTCAGCCCTATAAAAAATTATTGAAATTTAAAAATCGTGATTTTATTGAATTTTATGTTAAACATTGGATGCCATTTTAAACTATTTTAATTTTTTTGGGGAAAAAGTGTTTAAGACAAAAAATGCAGCCCAATAGTTCCTGAAAAAACTGGCGTTTATTCCATATTACATTTACATTTATCTTTTAACAACCAAGAAATATCCAGTTACCCAACATGCAAAAATCAGCAAACGAAGCAATATAAAAACTAAAAAATAAAATGGTTTTGGAGTAGACATATATAGGTTTAACAACACACAAAAAATATATAAAATTGCTAAAATTTATTATATAAAGGCCAATAAAAAAATTGAAAAAAAAATAAAAATTGTTATAAAATTAGACATTTTTACTAAATTTCGAGGTAAACTTTGATGGGGTCGTAAAAAATTGTTACAAAACTTGAAAACATATATAGGTTTAACAACACACAAAAAATTAATTTATTTGAAACTGGTCGAGCGCCCAAATAATTTAAAATTGGACGGTTTTTAATAAATAATACAATAAATAACTGTGATCGAGATCCATTCTCATATTGGAGTTTTGATAAATCTAAATTTATTATGTCTACTCCAAAGTTTTTTATTGAAGCATTTTATTTAAAAAAAATAGCTACAATTGTTTCAACCCTTGAACTTAGGGTCATCTTCAGGCTAAAATAGTCAAAAAAATTAAAAACAAACAACACGGACTACATACATATATGTATGTTTATAATGTAGTCCGTGTTGTTTGTTTTTAAATTTTTTGACTATTTTAGCCTGAAGATGACCCTAAGTTCAAGGGTTGAAACAATTGTAGCTATTTTTTATAAATAAAATGCTTCAATAAAAAACTTTGGAGAAGACATAATAATTTTTTTAATTTTGAAATAATACAATAACTCTTTTTTTTTAATAAAACAAGGTTTGTTTTCTTTGTTATATTTTAGAGCCCTTTTTAACATTAACCAGGGTTGATTTATTGTCTACCAATATATAAAATTGCTAAAATTTATTATATAAAGGCTAATAAAAAAATTAAAATTGTTATAAAATTTTTAGTAAATTTCGAGGTAAACTTTGATGGGGTCGTAAAAAAATTGTATAGAAAACTTGAGGAAAAACGCACTTTTTTAAAGATTAATTTAATTTAATAACATTAGGAATATAAGACGAAAAAAAAAGGTAAACGCTCCCATTAGTTTAGTTTTACGACATTTTTACCACTTTCCAGCACTCAGAAGAGCATGAAGATATCAAATATACAAAGTAAATTAATTATATATCGTTTGAACTTAAACTATTTTTGGTCAAAATTTGAAAAGAATCTATTTTGGGGCCCACTTTGAAATTTGCGATTAAAACTAGGCTTGAAAATTTTGAAAAAATCATTCTTTAAGAAGAAGATGAAGACTGCTTGAACCTTTTTGGTAAATTTTGGTATGGAAACATATAAAGTATCCATTTTTTACTAAGTATGCCAAGTTTTGACTTTTTGTAATAAAAAACAAAATTTTGTACAAACATTTAAAATTAAGTGCACTTTAAGGAATTTAAGCTATGTCGGTCATCCATGTTATTGTCTATAAAAAATCCATTTTTGTCGGATATTTTTTTAATCGTATACACTCGTGAGAAAACCTGTATGCTAAATTTGATGAATATCCCAGAGATCAAGGTTAAGAGGTGATATATTTTAACGTGTTTTTACCCATATATAGGGGGGCTCTATCCCCCCACCAATATTTGGACCTGATTAAGCCCCTGATATCAAAACTGACATTTTAAATTTTCACATAGTCAGCAACTAATATTTAAGTAAAAAAATAAGGATTTTTTTAAATGATTACGAGGAATATTGTATTAAAAAGGCCTCATTTACTTCTTGAATCTAAAAGTAGACTATCCAAGTAAACATTTTAAACTATATTTGCACATGCATCCGTTAAAATTAACTTAACAATTGTGTTTTAAAGTGACTCAAGTTTAAGTTTATATTTTTATTCATTTTTATTTTTTTGGAAAACGGTAAAAATTGGATAAATTTTGTAAGCGTATTTTTATTCTGCGTTAACAGTAGTATTAGGATCAACTGACATAAATCTTGGAGCATAATTGTAGTGCTCCTCAAGAAATTTTAAGATTATGTCCAAGAAGGAAAATGTATGATTTAACGGTAAACAAATGTTTAATCTGACCACTTTAGAGTACCTAAATAATATTTAGCATATTATGCCATCCCCCATGTTGTATTTTATAAATGTTTCTAGCTCTCCGTGCATTATGTGGATACTTACACCGTGAAAATAATGGGAAAATACCACACATATACAATATATATTATGGAAAAAATTTAAAACATATATTTTGAAGTTACATGTACAAATATCGCCAGTACAGTGAAATTTCCATACCTTCATCGAAAACTCGACTACATTTACATGCATACGCTATAAAAGTAATTAATTTTTTCGATACCGTGTTTAAAAAAAAACGAAACCAGTGTAGTGCACTGGACCTTATTAATTGAACACAAGCGCTTTTTTTGGCAGAATGGCAGAAGTCTCCCCCATAACAGAATATGATAAAAAGGGTAACATACTCCTCCACAGTTTTGTATGTGAGACTGATAGCGATGTGGCCGAGACAGGTGGGCAGAGCACCACGTCGTACCAACTTTCTACCACGTCCATCTTTGCTTAAGCCTTAAGGCTCGTAGCTTGTAGACCTTGGGTTTAAAATTTTGTATGGACCATCCCTTTTTTGGGATAAATTTCGCAGTAATGCCTTTCTTTGCATTAATTAGTACATGCGATTTTACCATCACTAAGTCACCTGGTTTCATAGTAGGAACCATCCTTCTATGTTTGTCAGCATACTTTTCACTGCGGTCTTTCTGTATTTCATGCGTTTCTTGAACTTCTTTCATTACATTTGCCATGGTTAATAAATACGGTGTTAACTCAGGCACAAAGTTGTCATTATTTACTATTGCTTTTAAATCTTTGCTCACATCATCTGTTGTTCTCTTTTCTCTAGCGAATGTAAGGAATGCTGCAGATTAACCTGTAATCTTTGAATGAGCTGAATTCATCGAAAATCTGATTGAGGGCAATTTTTCGTCCCACTGATCATGGTTGTTGCCGACTAATAGGCTAATTGTAAAAACGTACATTAGTACATACTGAATTATATATTAATACGGGAAGATTTAAACGAACTTAGAGAGGTGGAAAAGAGATCTAGTGTGTTCATTAGCCAATTTCATGATTCTATCCAGAGGAGAGTTTAAACCATAATTGGTACTTAGGAATAAATGTGCCTATGTCCTGTGCAAAATTAAAAGAAAAAAATTATCAGCAAGTAATGCAAAATGGAATTGAAAATGTCAATTTTTATTTTTTTTTTAATTTTTTTTTTAAATACGGTGGACAATTTTTTTTTTTTCAATTTTTATGCACTTTTAGAAGCCTTTTCAAAGAACTTTAAAAACAAATTTGTTTGTTTGTTTGTTTGTTTGTTTAACCTCGTACTATTCTACTTAATTAAGCATCCCCTAAGTCCAGGACTTGTGTGGGCTAGTAGTAGAGGGAACCACCAGCTTATACTGACTTTCGAACCAGTTTCTAGGGAGTGTCCGTTTCACTTATCGCCTTTGCCAAATTTTAATTATTAATTAACTGAAAAAGGCAAATTGGCGCCAGTGAGAATCGAACTCACGATAGTAGACTTGCTATGCATACGCGCTAGCCACTACGCTATGCCTCCCATCAATAACAAATAACATTAAATATTTTTTTAAAAAGAGTTTTTTCTAAAGATTTAATTAAAACCCATGACGGTTAAAATCGATCAAGAACCAAAAAAGTTAGGAAGGTTTATATAGATGGTCGAAAACAGCAACATTTTCATGCAGCGACCTGCTTGATCAGCTCTTGCCCTGAAAGTAGCAGGATTTAAAAAAAATTATATCCTGACTTATTATCCCAGAGAATGATACTATCTATGATATAACTTACAGCCAAATCTATTTTTCCCCTATGAAATTCTAGAAACTGACCCATAACACAAAGGCCCACAAAAAAAAATTGTCAGTCCTGGATTTCAATATGATATTTTCATGTATTTTTTCCCGCTGAAACCGAATCCGTAACCCGTTTAACCCTTACACTTCAGAACTTTGATATAACCTCAAAAAACACTAGAAAAACTACTGAAACCGCTAAAATCATCTACTCCATAGCACTTTTACCCCCTTCCTCCAAATTCGTAATTTCGTAACCCCATAATCCCCTAACTTTGGAATACCATTACTCCATAACCTCAAAACCCCGTAACTTCATTAAGTACGACAAAATATTTCAAATAAAAGTTTTTTGTATCCTAATAGAACTATACAATGAGGAAACGAAAAAAAATGTGAGGTGAAGACACTTTAGTGTGGGAGATATTTCTGTCGGGGTTTGTTCCACTTTTTACTATTTTTTTAATGTGTTTGGGACCATTTATAACCCATTTTGAAAAATATTAAAAAAAAAACTTATTTAACAAAAACTATAGCCTATTTTATTTTGTAGACAATGGTTTTTGTTTTAAATTTGTACCATAACCGGAGATTTAAGGTTTTGTAACATGTTGAAAAAGCAACATTTAGCTTGCACCGTTATAACGCGTTAGCTTAAAATGGTCGTCACGACTAAACATTTTTTTTTAAATAATCTATAACCGGTTTTAAAATATACATATATGAGGTAAGTTATCACAAAAAAAACTATTTCAAAATTGGTAGATCACCCAGTTAATAAAAATGGATGGATCTGGCTGGACCTACCCGTATTGGTAGTAATTAACCCATACATATACGGTAATTTTTCAATAACGCTGTATCGAAAAAATCATTATTTTTATAGTAATGCATGTAAATGTAGTCGAGTTTTCGATTAAGGCATGGACAAATACTATACTGACGACATGTCGTGACACATACATAAGTATGGTATTTTTTCCATTATTTTTTACATTGTTTTTATAATTTTAACATATGTTCCTTTAGTAAAGAAAAAAAATTTGGTTTCGTTACGTAACTATTTAAATTATATTTAAAAAGTATCTACTTATAAGGGAACGTTCAAGTATTACGTAACGCAAATTTTGATCATTTTGGACCCCCACTCCCCCCCATGTAACGCTATTTTCCTATACCATTAACATGGGCGTAATTCTTGAAAAAAAAAAAACAAACAATAATACTAAACACAATTCTGTCAAATGACATAATTGCTACCAAGAATCCACACCCTCATAATTATAATATGTACCAGGTACATTGTACCTAACATGTACCTAATGATAAATTGAAAATAAATAATATTATAAAAATAGATAAAATGAAAAAATCATTTTACTTATTTTAATCAAACATTATTAAAAACCAATTCTAAACTAATTAAAATTAATAAATAACTTTCTTTAAGTAACTTTAACAAGTTACAGGTTCGTTTAGATCATAAAAAAATTATTTTAAAAGTTTTACCTTTTTACTTCATCAGCAGATTGTGCTATAAAAAATCCTTGAGTGTTGGCAACAATCTTCGCTCCACGTGGATTTATTGAAATTTTTGTGTCTGCTCCCTCTGTTCCTTTTACTTCAATGGCTAGTAGTAGAAGTTTAAGTTTCGTAAAACATAACCTAGGGAATTATAATAGGTAAGCATTTGAACAAAATTAAATTTATGATATTATATAAAAATACTAGATATGTAAATATAGTTACTATATAAAAGTCCTACAATATTTTTTTTTAATAATATTAATAATATTATTAATTATCTAATATATAAATAGCCCTAATTAATAGGCGCGCATATACTTTAGGCCTATTACATAAAAATATATTTATTTACAACCATTTATAGATAAGCATACACTGTGTGTATAGTTTTATGGCATATATTAAAGGGAAAATAAGCCCTAAGGGAGCTACGGCCCTTCGAAGATGGATATGTTAAATGAAAAACAACAAAAAGCACCAATAAAATTTTATTTTCGCAGGGCAATTCTCCATTTAAAACTAAGCAAAAAAGTAACCTTCACCGAAACACTAAATTTAATATTAAAGGAGTAATAGCCCTTTAAAATGTAACATTTTCGATGGTACAAAATTTGACTTCCTTATAATTGCATTTTGTTTTAAACGGTTGCACCTACAGTGACATTTTTTATGTATTTTTACAAGGAATTTATTATGTTTACTTAAAATCAAAAAAAAAAATAACACGACCTAATTGCCCTTATTAATCCTTGTACGCAAAACCTCGTCACTTTATCTTAAAGGATACCAGAGTTATTATTAGTAAAGGGTCGTAATTCTCTTACGGTTCGTTTCCGAACATATCTTCCTATGCTGATTTTTCAAGTTTTGTGATATAGAATCATCCCC
>CAUEHQ010000404.1:31630-61648 GCA_958510825.1 Brachypterus glaber
TGTCAATTTTATTATTACACACAGTGTTCTCCAGCATTATTTATATGAACAAAGTTTACAAAGGAAACGGATGAATACTTGTAAAGGAAAGTCTGGACATTACAAAACCACTCACAGTAAAAAGAGGTTAATTTTTGGGAGATACTGATTTTAAGCAGTAAGTTTAAAAACTTTAAAAAATTTACTTTATTGGAGTATTTTTAATTAGACGCCCAAACTTTGAGTAAAAGTACTTTTTGTAGTTCTACAAATTTTTATTAGGGTTAATTTTATAACACCTGTTATAAATCGTTAAAATGACAACAAATATGATTTAATTGCAGGGATGTATACAGAATAATTTCTCGGAGAGGGTAATTTGCAAAATATTTCAGATTTTAGTAAAATTTATACAATTGAACGCTAGATAGTGACTCAGCCACAATTTGACAGCTTACAATTTGCAACAAATTTAAATTCCATGGAATCTACCAGATTCCTGATACTCAAAGCGCATTTAGAATCTTTAAAACTTATCTTTTCCGTAATACAAATAGATTACTTAATTGATACGAAAAAGATGACAGAATTTTTTTTTTGGAAAGAACCTGGCACACACATAGAGGGGTTCTTGGGCCACAGTCAAACTGCCTCAAATTTTAATATTTTGTCTAAAAGACTCACAGGCAGTAAAAGTGTTAAATATACATATACAGGGTGTCCTATTAATAATAATAATAATAATAATAATAATAATAATAATAATAATAATAATAATAATAATATCAAAAATCTAAAAAAGTAGGTAAATTAGATATTTTTAGTAAGCTTTCTATTTATTTAATGGGTAAGGTTCTAAATCTCACCCGCTATGGTTATGGTTACGTGATGCATTATTTGAAAGGTATTTTTATTTTGATTAAAATTCATTTTTAATTTTTAAAATGGGATAAGCCGTTCCGGAGATATCCATTAAAATATTTTTAAAAAATTAAAAAAAGTAATATTAAAAAATCTTATATTTGAAAAATAAAGCTAAATTAATTGCGTTATTGACCAAACTCTAACATTCGCTACATCCGTATCACATAAAATGCTCAAAATGACCACCATTTTTTAACTATGCACTGTTCAAAATCGTGACATTAAATTTCTTCTGCAAGTGAGAGTATTAATCCGGATATGGCATATGCAACCATATCCGTATTAATAGTCTCACAAACATTAGTAATGCGTGACTCCTCTAGATCAGTTGGTTATGTCTGGTAAACTATTCCTTGCTCATAAAAAAATCTAGTGGCGTTAGGTCAGAAGAGCTTGGTGGCCAAGAAATTATTTCCTTGTAAATATGACGGAATTAATACCATGAGGTAGAAAGGCGATGACAGCAAGACGTCGCCCTCATAGTTTCCGTCACTCAACATTAATATAATAATTTTCTAAAAAAATGGATTGGAAACAGGGGAATAATTCCTTGGCCATCAAGCTCTCCTGACCTAACACCACTAGATTTTTTATGAGGAAAGAATAGTTTACCAAACATAACCAACTGACCGGTCCTCTAGATCATGACCTAGAGGACCTAAAGACAGGCATTACTAATGCTTGTGAGACTATTAATTCGGATGTGGTACATGCTTGCAGAATAAATTTAGTGTCAAGATTTGAACAGTGCATAGTTGAAAACGTTCGTCATTTCAAGCATTTGATTCCATATGGATGTAATGAATTTCGCACCTAACCCAAATATTATTTTTTTTAAATTTTTTGAAACTATATTAGTGGATATCTCCAGAACGGCTTATCCGATTTTAAAAATTAAAAATGGATTTTAATAAAAATAAAAATACCTTTCAAATGATGCAAGACCCATATTGATATTTGACATTTTAAAGTTGTGGTTGCTGGGGGTTAGAGTTTTAGAACCTTACCGATTACATAAATAGAAAGCTTGTTGAAAATATCTTTGATTTGCGTTTTAGATTTTTGATATATCTTACACTTTTAAAAATAACGCTTGTAGGAAAGTTAATGGGACAGTGTCCCATTGGGACACCCTCTATACAGGGTGAGTTTTTTGCATTTTAAAATTCAGCCGATAATTTTATGTGTAAAAAACTGATTGTTCTTTTTTTACTTTTTTTGTTTTCATTTTTATTTTATCGTATAAAAACGAGATATGCATAATTGTTCTTATTTACTTAAGCTTAAAAAAATAAAAATAAAACTAATATTAAAATAAAAATTTGATCAGTGATTTGATTCTAATTTTTCATCAAAAAGTCGAAAATTTCATATGAACTTTTTATTTTATTTTAATGAGATAAGAACATTTTTAAAATAATTTATAAATAATTTATGCGGATTAAAAAAGTGCCTTTTTCTTGGAAACGCTTCATTTTATCAAATTTTGCCTAAAGTACTTTTTTAATCAAAATTGCTCTCAAAATGTAAAAAAGTAATCAAGAGTCTAAAATTTGTAACCCTAAAAACTTACGGGTTTGGGCCAAAACGGAAGTTCGCCCCCGACTTTTATGATAACTTTCAAAACTTCTATTAAAATCATTCGATGAGCATTAATTTTTTTTACAATCCTGAAAAAATTGTTAAAATATATTCAAAAGTAAAAAAGTTATCAACAAAAAAAATATTTGTCTATTTCATCTTGGGGGGAAAATATCTCAGAGTAGGGAGGCCGTAGCCAAAAATTTTATATGAACTTGTGGTATAATTTTGACAAAATTTGATCACCCCTAAGAGATTTAGGAAAAATTCTGGGACACAATTTAATACATTTAGGGGGTTATTTTATGGGGTGGGGGTGGAAAGAGCTTTGTTAACTTGTTGCAACATTTTGACACATATATATGTATATTACGTGAAAAAGTATTAAATTCAAGGCCTACTTTGATAAAAAAAATAGCCAAAACTAATTTTCGGTGTTGACTATTGGACCTTTATCGGACATTTTTTGCTCTAACTTCTACAAATGTCAAATACTATATGAGTTCACTGACAAAAAATAAAATAAATGGAAGGGGGTGTATTTTGGGAATAGCATTTTTAAATTTGACAAGTTGCATATATATTGTAACAAAATTGGTGGTAATTTTTTTTCTTGGTTAAAGTGAAATTTAATGTTCTTTTGATATCTGGCAAAAATACCTTGTAATGTTTTTGGAATTTAAAAAAACATCAAAAATGATCCACCCTAATATCTCAAAAACTAGTCTTTTCTAGCAAAATCCTTTCGGTCTAGTAATCTAGGGTCTAGGGTCTTTGACGAGGATGAGCCAAATTTGAGCAAAATCGCAGAGATGAAGGTCCGGCGCCGTGTTGATCTGACGAAAAAAGCTCCACATATAATTTTCGGCTGAATCCAAAAATGTGAAAAGTTACATGATGTTCCTTAAAAAAACATATTTATGCCACTTTCGGCAAAACCGGAAGTGAAACAATTATAAATCCGTCGATATAAAATTATATAAATCACCCAAGTTTAGTTTTATCTTAATGTTGGGGGATATATACCCATATATCCATAAAATACAAAATTTAAATAAGGGAGGCCTTAAAATAAGTTCTAGTAATAATAATGAGGTTAATAAAATAAAAAATAAATCATAGAAAAAAAATTATCTCTCCAAAATTTTAATTGATTTTGTATTAAACAAACATTTCAGCGGCAATTGTTTCGACTTTATGTTAAAAAAGTCGAAACAATTGTCGCTGTAATGTTTGTTTAATACACAATCAATTTAAATTTTGGAGAGATAAATTTTGTTCTATGGTTTTTTAAATCAACTCCAGTATGAGTAAGGATCAAGAATTTCTTAATTTAAAATAAAAAATGCTTTTGTTGAAAATTTGGGAAAGTATTATTGGACTTTTTTATCCTTTAAAATGCTGGATACCATCACACGGTCAAATATTGTAAAAAAAACACTAGTTTGTATAAGATGTGATGTGCTTAACAATTTAAAAAAAAAAACAACTGCTGCTTTAATTACAGTAAAAAATATCAAATTGAATTCTTTATTAAAAAAGAATAATCGTATTTTAATTGGATTTTCAGAAGCCCAAAGAAATTGATGATAATCAAATAAATATAAAAAATTATAACTACTTTATATGAAATTCAGATTCAAGGCATACTGGCAGAGTTAGTTGTTGTTTGTTAGAAATACAATTAATGTAATTTTAGTTAAAGTATTGTCATCTGACTATGAATATTGGTATATCTACCTTCAGGTCAGTCTAATTAGTAAATTATTTCATATTTCTACATACTATCGATTACTAAATGGCAATGTTGTTCAGAGAAAAGTTTAAAGAAATTATTCGAATAAATGGATTCTGTCAATTATAATTATTAAATACTTTTACGAGGGTAGCAAAAAAATAAAAATCTATTATTGACTTGGTTATCACAAACAAAAAAAAAACAATTGCAACAAACTTAAAATTGAGTTGGCTTCTTGTTATTGGAAATATAATTTAATTTTGATGTAATTTTTGATAATATTTACAATAATGTTCAACAATGCATAAATAAATTTCAAAAGTTAAAAAGATGAAAAGTAAAGAAATTATGGTTCAATGATAGAATTTTAGATGCATAAAGATTAAGAGCTTTTGCTAACATAAAGTTTATTTTAACTAAAGAAGATAAGGATTGGATTCAGTATAAAATTTTAGGAAGCAGATATTTATGTATATTAAGACAAGAAGAAAAAAATAATATGAAATATGAATATATAGTAATAAAAATTATAGTAAAAAATGTGTAAAAATTTAAATAAAAAGCCCAAAAATAAAAATATTAAAGAAAGTAATTTTGAAAATAGAATTATGTTAAAAGTATTAAATAAATTTAACAATATATAATTGCAACTCATTTTTAACATGGCAATAATATAACAATCCCAAATTTATTGTTATATGAATTAAAAAAAAATAAATTAAATCAATTAAGAAACCAAATACAAAAATTAAAATCAAATAAATATCAAAATTAAATATTAAATAAGAAAATATTAAAAAACAATTTTGATATAATTGGTTAGCCATTCAATAAAACCCACTTAAAATATGGCTGTTTTCCAAAAAAAATTAAATGTTTTATAATTACACCTGTCCCTACAGTAAAAAAATACAAAAAAGTGAAATGAGATGAGACCATTAACGTTTTACCTGAGACAGAAAACATATTTAAAAGTTTGGTATATTGAATATATTAAGAAACTAAATAATTTAACAGATCAATAATTTGGATTTAGACATATTATTTATACTGCCCTTTAATTTTATATTCCGCAAATGGAAGTGTTTTTGATAAATTACTAATATTACAAAATCAAGCTATAAAAATAATTCTAAATTTAGATAAATATAGTAGAATTAATTTGATTTTTAAATTTTAAATGTTAGAAATCTTATAAAGTTTTTAGTTTATGCTTTTATTTACAAATATAAAATTATATTCTTCCTTTATTATTCCATCAATCTATTTTCTAATCATCGTGCAGAGTGATATTGGTAGACTGACAGAGGGCCATCAGCCCGAAACTGCCAGTCTACCAATATCACTATGTACGATGATTAGAAAATTGATTGACGGAATAATAAATTAATATTTTTATAATTTTGTTTAAATATTCTTCCTGAATGCCTTAAATCATTTATAAATTATAACAATGATTTTCATAATTATAATACTAGATAATAGTGATTTTAATGTGTAAGTAACTTTAAATAACATAACTCGTCAATCTCCATTTCAAATGACTTTTTATTTGCTCAGTATAAATATTAAAAATGCAAAAATGCACCTACATTAAATAAATATAAAAAACTGTTAAAATTAAAGTAAGTTAATGACCAATAATGGTATTATTAGATGTATTTTAAAATGTATTTTTTAAACACTATGACTATTTTAGTCATAGTTTTAAATAAAAGTTTTAATTTTAAAAAATACTAGTAAAATCAACTGGAAAATATGCGATTGGTTTAATTTGTTCCTGCTGAAGAAATGTTAAGCAAAATAACCTCGAGGATTTCACTGTGAGTAGTTCTGTATTGCCCAGGCCACCCTTTAAGTATCCATCATTCGTTTTGTTTATCAATTTTGTTTATCTAAATTTTGCTGGGAAACAGTGTGACTAGGGTATTTCAAAAAATACACTTTGAAAATGAAGCCCCCTCATGACATGAAAAATACCATAATAATACATAGTGGGTTTAAGCTAAAATTTGGCACAGATTTCAATTTTTCCTTTTTTTATGATATGTTTTATCAGATATATTTAATTAAAAAATCGTGCCCTAAAAAAATAATATATGTTAATAATATATCTTTATTTTTTTCAAATTTTTATTTTTTTCAGCTGGGATTTGACACAGAATTTAATTTAGGTATTTTTCACGGAATTAAATTAAGAGGGATGGGAATTTTCATTAAATCGTGTTTTAGAACAAGTATATATATAATTGTATACCTACATAAGTATA
The DNA here is from genome assembly GCA_958510825.1 of Brachypterus glaber. Taxonomy (NCBI): domain Eukaryota; kingdom Metazoa; phylum Arthropoda; class Insecta; order Coleoptera; family Kateretidae; genus Brachypterus; species Brachypterus glaber. The sequence continues at coordinate 38,123 of CAUEHQ010000404.1, forward strand.
TAACGTTATAACCTTAATAAAAAACATAATTGGATAATTTTTATACGCCTCAGATTTTACCGGCCCACAAAACAAAAAAAGTTCCCTAAACTTTTGACGAGAAAGGTCTATTCTTATGTACTTTTTATCGCTGAATCCAAATCCGAAGTCAGATTAAGGGGTTTGCCAGTGATTTTTCGAGTAAAATGCAAAAAACATGATTTTTTATGGTTTTTGTATGGTTTTTTGGAATAAAAAAAAAAGAGAAAATGATAAAACTAATCTGACTTCAAATTTGAATGCTACGGATCAAAATACATCAAAAACCATATTTAGATTTTTTCACAAAATTTTGAAAACTGTAGCAGCGCATAACATCGCATAATAGACGAACAAAAAAAGTATCTTGATCTGAATCTGAATCCTCCACCAGAATGTCCCAATGCGTCTTGGTTTGGCCCTAACCTCAAAAATAAAATCTCAAAATCGTCAAAATTGCCCTTGGGCTGCTACAGTTTTCAAAGCCCTGCAAGGGTCAAAATTTCGTGAAGAAAAAACAAAATATGGTTTTCGATGTATTTTGATCCGTAGAATTAAAATTTGAATTAAAATTAGGTTTTCCATTTCCCGTTTTTTTTTGTATTCCAAAAAACCATACAAAAAAACATAAAAAATCATATTTTTTGCATTTTTATCGAAAAATCACTAGAAAACCCCTTAATCTGAATTCGGATTTGGATTCAGCGATGAAAAATACATAAGAATATACCTTTCTCGTCAAAAGTTCAGGGTACTTTTTTGTGGGCCTGTGTAATCGTGTGATGCGCCTATATAAAAAAATATAATAATTACTGGCCAAAATATTACTTATATTACTAATTTATTACTGGTTTCATTACTTATTTTTGGTACTGATGTAAATAAATTGGCCAGTAATTGTCAGATTTTTCTGTATAAACTAAAAACCTGAATATTAAGAAGATTTAAGTACGACCTACTCAAAGAGATCAGTATATATGTTTTTGGTTTTGGATAAGGAAGATTACTAAAGTGTGTACACGACGTTTTATTTTAAAATATTATATTTATAGTGGTTAGTATATGGAAGATTTCCTTTAGCCATAATAAATTAACAATAAATCAAGTTGCCAGATTAAAATAAAATTTTATACAGCTAATTCATTAAATATGACTGAATGCTCAAAATAATCCTTTCTACAGAAAAAGAAAAAACTCTGCACGCTAGTTCCATTTTATAATTTCTTTTAAGCAATTCAAAAAAAAGTTCTTATTAAATACTTCTTTAAACTCTATTCATTTTTCTTGTGTTGAAAATGTAACAGTAAAAGAATACTCTTTTCCTACGAGCATGCGGAATTTCACTCTTTCCATGCATATGCGTGTTATTGATTTTCTTATTGAAAAATTATAAAAATAAGATAAATAAGATTTATTTAATAAAATATAGAAGTATATTTTTTCTACTACCTAATTAAGTGCTAGCTTACATATTATTTACCATTGTTAAGGCTTGTTTACCTTGGCAACCAATAAAATCACTGAACTCATTTATTATTGACCGATGTTAAGCATTGTTTATTTACGACGGTCAATAATGATAAAATTTAAGACCACTAATAACTTTTTTCAACTTATATGTCAAAATATTTTTTAAACTATATTTTTAACTAATATTTGGAGTTACTAGCTTTAGGTAGTAGAACAAATATTATATGCACCATATGTTCTCGACTGATTTTTTGCCTCGACTCCGTCTCAGCAAAAAAACTTCAATCTCGAACACTAAAGACTTAGTTCGCATAATAGGTGCATAATATACTATTATTTTAACTCTGCTCGTAGGAAAAATATTATTCCCAACACATGCGCAAAAAGGCTATTCCACACTTGTTAGGAAAATAGCTATTGTAGCATGTTGTCATATGGCACATATATGTCAAATGACAATCTAACTGAAAAATAGAAAATACAGGGTACAAGCAAAATGAACAGGGTTTATATACGAACAGTATTTTGTATTAAGATTGGGCCCAAAGAACAAAGTAGTAAGTTTGTAGTGTAATACGATGCACTTATTATTTATATATGAAATATGCTGTCAGAATTTAAAGAAAAGCAATTTGCAAATATATAATTTTTAGAAAAAAAGAATTCAGGAAGTCAATTTTTTTTTTATATATCGAGGGATTCATAACATAGGGTCGCATATGTCATTTTTTTTATTTTAATGGTTTTATATTTGGTTTACAATACATACATTTTTTTTATTTTAATGGTTTTATATTTGGTTTACAATAAATTATTTGGTTTACAATAAAAGTAAAATTTAAAATGTCCTTAGATATTGAGTTGAAATTAGGGACAGTTATATTACATAATTAACTAAGTATGTTTGTATATATGTATACATTGTATATAATTTAAAATAACACTAGGTGCCAACATTTTAAATAAAATGGGGGTATAGTGATACATAATTTAAAAAGTTGGAGGTATGGAAGTTTAAAGATGCAGATTTAGGTTGCAATGAATATGATTCACCTAGTTTGCATAATTTAGATATTTTGCTTAGTTCAAGAGTTAAAGAAGGACAATGGCATTATATTTATGATTTATAAAAATTTAACTAAATACTTAGCTATTTAGTTATTTAACACTTTAACTTTAAAGTTAAAAAACAAATATACCGTTGGATAAACAATTTTAATACCTTCAAATAATAATAATAGGACACCGTTTCTGTTTAAAATGTTGCCCCGCTTTGTCGTCTTAGTGTTATTGTTTTATAAATATACAATTTAAGTAGGATAAGTTAACTATTTAAAATTTATAAGTCGTAATTTTAAACCATTTAAAATAATAACCATGTATAAAAAAATCATTCTTTCTTATCAACCAAACTTTAGCGTAGATTGTTGAATATTTTAATGAGAAATAAAGAAGCATGCCTTGTGTTCTACACATTGTGTTCACACATAAAAATACTACTTCAGTTAAATAAAGTTTTACTTATGTATGCCCAAATATATGTTATTATTATGTTATTATTATGTTATAATATTGTATGCTCAAAATGAGAATATTATTCTAAAAATTAAAATAATATATTTTTATTTTGTACATACAATTATTAAAATGAGAATAACATACATAAATGAAAATAACATGTATATTAGCACATATATGAGTATAAATATATTCGACTCAAACATACTTTTTTATTGCGCAGTTTGTTGATTTATTTCCATAACTTATTTACAAGTGAGTTAAGTAAGCCATTATCTTACTTAACTCTACTCACGTATTTTGTATACCTGGTGGTAGCCCCCTATAACTTTTTTACTAACTTTTAAAAATTAAATTTAAATGATGCAAATAATTGAATAAACTGAATTTTTTAACATTGTAAAAACAATCAAAACTTTAAAAAATCTTATCCACTATATTGGATCTGCCATTTTGAGTTTTGGAAAACTGGCACCAGCGGCCCCAAAAACCCCCGAGTACCAAGTTTCAAGCAAATTCGAGCAATCTAATTAGCCATATTGGATCCACCATATTGGATCCGACATTTTGAACGCTAACTTTTAAATGCTGACCTCGGATTTAGGTTTAGCTACCCAAAATACGTAAGAATTGACTGGTCTGGTCTGCCGCAGTCGAGATTTTTTTGTGTGCCGGTGTAATTTTTCATATCCCAAAGCTCGATTTAAAATTAAAATTTAATTTAAAAAATACATGTTCTGTCAAAAATTGACAAATAATACATGGTTGTACTCAGAATTCAATTTTGTATCAAAATATGTAAAAATATATAGGGTGTTTAAAAATCAAAAATTGAGGTCCGGTCCGGAGAAACCGAAAGGGACAGATTTATTTTACAATGTTAAAAAATGCAGTTTGTCGAATTATTTTCATCCTCTAAATTTTATTTTCATAAAATAATAAACAAAAAAGTTATAGGGGGTGCCACTATTCTGTAGCATCCGTTATACAACACTTATTATAACAACACTTATTTTGTCAAAATGAATTGTTTATTGTTGGATAAAAGCACTTTTTAATAATCTATGCATTAATTATTTTTCTAAAATTTGCAAGATATTTTAGTTTTAGTATTTCAAATACAGAAAAAAACTATTCTTAGAAATTAAATCACAAAACTTTCAGCTTAAAGGAAACCAGTTACTTGGAAGGTATAAAACATTAATTAACTTAGAAAAAAGATTTAACCTTTAGTTGGTTATCTGACGAAGAACATCAACAGCAGGTAAATTCACAGAAGCTAGCAATAAATATCGTAAGTGAGTGTTTTTATCCCAAATCATACAAATCAATTTTTTTACTTATATATTTTTAATCAGAAAAATATAATGTTTTAATTTTTTGATTACATCAAACAAATTGATTTATAAACAAGGTAAATCACTCAAATACTATTGGCTTATATTGGCATAACGAAAATTCAAAAAACTTCATACAGAAACACAGAAATGCATTGCAATGGTGTACAGCGGCCATGAGATATGTGAGATATTTTAAGTTGTTTTGCCTAGGAGCCAGGAGCATAGAAAAAATTAAGCATAAAGTGATTTCGTTTAGGGATTAGGAAAAAAATTAATTTTGCGTGTTAGTGTTTGTTTAAATTTTATATTGTTTAATTACGTTATTCGACTTTTAATAAACAAAGAAATGATTTTTGTTCGGTGTCTGTCTTTATGCTTATGCATTATAAAAAAAAATATGAACCACTTATAGACAAAAGTATTCGCTTGTTGGCATGCGATATATTTGTGTAGGTTTAATTCAAAAGCGCATCTCTTTAGTATTTTCCATTTTCTACCCAGCTCCTGACCTGTTTAATATAGAAATGTTAGTTTACATTACAACATATTTACAGAAGATCTACTTTAGGTTTGTTAGAACAAAGAACATTTAAATCATATTGGTTTACTTTTTCTTTTAAGGTAAGGTGCAAATCACGCCACTTTAAACACATTTGACTTTAATGTCTTCAATTTTGCCCAAATTTTAAATACTCTTAGATACAATATAAACCCTGTTCATTTTTTTCGTCTCAAATGTAAACCTTCCCGTATTCTTGTACTTTTTCTATCACACAGTGTAATTCAGAAATAAGGTAATTAAAAAAAAAAACAGAAAAAGATTCCAGAAATCGATTTCACGAATTAAAAATAATTAAAACAAATCAAAAATTTTATTTAAAAAAATCCTTATCTATCTCGCTTTCCAGGTTTTCTATCTCGCTTAAAGCGAGTCGCTTCTCATGTTGCCAAATTTGAAAAACAACTTACTTTTTAGTGGTTTTAGTGTCATTTTATTATAATAAATACAAAAAAATACTTTCACTTTAATATTAAAATTTAATTTAATTTAATTCACATCCTACCCTCGAACAAATCAAAACAAATAGTTAGAACATTTAAAATTAAAAAATGGCACAAAATAGTGGCAACCAATGAAGAATTTTTAAAATACTTCATTGGTTCAAATTCACCACTTTAATAAAACGTAATTGATTGCAAAAAAACATTATCAATTAGATTTAATATATTTATTTACACGAAACACTTCATTTATAAGTAATTTATTAAAAACATGTCCCGGCCATGTTGGTATTTACTTATTTAAGGCTAAGTTCATGTTTACAGCTGTCTTTGTCACAGAGGTCTGTGGTCTTTGTTCAAAATTTCAACAGGGGACCTATTCTTGATTTTCGGGGAGTAACTGATAGAACGAGTCTGAGGCTATGATCGTACTCTATTGGTTTTAACACTGCGTCATATTCTAAGCGTTTTACAATAATTGTTCTATCAGTTGTTCTACTCCCCGAAAATCAAGAATATTTCTCCAGAACAGCTGCGTCTGCGCGATATCTATTCGATTTTCTACCGATAAGAGGTGTTTATACGACACAATGTCGAGTAGATTTGTTATTTAAATGAAATCATGGCATAAAGGTTTTTGTTTTTAAAAAAGTAATTTAATAGGGTGTTATTAACGGTACCTGTAATAAAAGGTGATGTGAGGACTAAAAGTTTTTAAGTGGGTTGAAAAAGTTAATATCTTAAAAAGAACCCCGCAAAAAAATCCCTGTTTTTGGTCTTCGGCTAAATTTCCTGGAAATAATATACTTAATTTGTTTTTTTTATGCCCTATTACCCATAGTAATTGGTTAAAATTTCCGTTCAATCGTATGTACAGTTTTTGAGATATAGTCCCCCAAACTTGCTAATTTAGAATTCAAGAAAGTTTTACACCTGATATATAAATTTGTAATTTTTTTATGTTTTTACCTACGAGAAAACCCAATAAGACCAGTAAGAATAATAATACTATTTCTTCATAACCACACCGGAACCGAACTTCCTCGTATTTTTTATACACTTCCGAAGCAAACCTGAAATTTCCCTTTACTTTTTATGGATCACCGAACTAGACCTAAAGCGCAGCTGTGCTCAGTAACAAGTTAGCTCTGAACTGACCTGGTGCAATAAACGGATATTTAAGTTGTGCGTGCGATTCAGGTCCGCGTCAGGTTATAAAGAGTAAGGGGGATTTTCAGGTCCGCTTTGAGTCCGCTTTAGGCCTGGTTTAGTGGTGATATGGTGTACTACATGTGTGCTACAATTTGAAGCCTTTAGTCGTTGAAATATTTTTATTTTTACTCAGGGTTACTTAATATCTTGCAACACCCTGTAGAGTAAACAAGAATATTTAAGAATTTAGCGGGGCTTTGCAATTCACCGAGTACCCTAAGTAAAAATATTTACACAATGAAGCAGATCCAAACTATCACCGAAATAATAGTGACATCAGACAGACGGACAGACAGACATTTTCATAAAACACATTTGTATCCAAGAATTTTTCGTCTAGGACGTTTTTTGGCGATTTTGGAAAATTCGAAACTACTGTATAATATGATTCTAGCGCAGGCGCTGTGAATAATATAATAATTATCTATGATAAGTTAGTAAACATATTTGTGTGTAAAAAAACCTTTAAAGCTTTTCATTCAAATTACTTATATATTATAAAAGTTAAAATTTATTTTGAATCGAATGCCATCTTTTCAAAACCACTTAAGGCCTATTCAGAAGCTTGCATAAGAACATAAAACATAAGAATGCGGTACCGTGATTGGCTTACAAGATACATGGCCGCACCTCAAGCGAAATACCGCATCGCATTCTTATGTATTACGTTCTTATGCGAGACTGTGGATATGCCCTTATCCGTCAGATGTTTCGGTAATATTTGGCATAGATCGAAATTGGTCGTGTGAACGATTCTCTAAGTTTATAGGAAAGTTTCGTTTCTAGCTTAAATATCCAATTTTGGACGAAACTAGAGAAATCATACATCAATTTTTACTTAGATAATTTCGTGTAGTTCGTGTATTCTGTATGTATTTTTTCTCGTTCTAATTATGTAAGTAATAATTAAAATAATTCTTGGTTTAAACTGGTTTAAATTTATAAAAACAAAAATTTCCCAACGTTTCGCCATTTATTGAATTGGCATCTTTAGGGGATAAATACAACAAAAATATCAGTTAAAATACAAAAAATTAAATTAATGACATTGACAAGAAAAATAAAGGTAATTAGGAAATTTTTGTCTTTATAAATTTAAACCAGTTCTATAAACCAAGAATTATTTTAATTATTAGTTTTGTATTCTGTTTTTAGAATCTGTCTAGCACTTTTTTTAGCGACATGATTGAAATAGTGTAGGCACTACTGTGCATCTCACAGCAGAAGGAGCCAGTTTTTAACTTGAATAACCTGTGTATTTAAAACGACTCTTAGGCAAAATATAGGCATATTGTAATCTTTTGCTCATTTTAGTAAGGTAAAAAACCGCACTCAAATACATTTTTTCGTCGAGAAATAAGTCTGTCTGTCTGGAAAATTTGTGACCATAATAATTCCAGAACACTTCGAACTAAAGACTTAAAATTTGAACCATACGTTGATTCTTCAAAGTTCTAGGCTGGAATTGTATTTGGTAAAAATCAAGGTATGGTAAAGGGGTGAAATGGACTAAAAACTATTTTTGCTTAATTTTTTAAATTTTTCGAGATAAAAAACTTTTAAATAATTTTTAGATGTCATGAAAAATATCACTTGTTTTGGGGGACGTCCACAGTACATTTAGCATTAAGAAAGAGTGGCACAGGAATGTAGGGGTCTAAAATCACCAATTTTTAAATGAACATATTTTATAAATGTCTTTAGTATTACTTCCCCCGAGGAAAGTTTTGAAAGTTTTGCGTTAGTAAAAAAATTTAGAAACATTTTCATTGCTTTTTTACGTTTCTCGACGTTTTATATCCAAAAAATATGATTTCCTTAAAAAAATAGAATCTCTCTGTCAGTCTGTGTAGAAAATTTTTGACCACGATTACTCAAGAACACTTTAAATAAAAAAAAAATTGCCCCCTTCCAAACTAAAATCGACCTGTCCGAGGGTTTCTTTACATCTATGCTATTATCACAAAAAATCGCTATATTAACTTTTCGTTGGGCCACCCTCTATACAGGGTGATTTGCCTAACACAAATCACACTTTTTTTTTACGCTATTATTAAAGTTATGAACATAAAAATTTTACCAGTTAATTTGGACCTAATTCCCTGCAACTTCCCCTAGACAAAAGTTTTCTATCGTTTTTTGTTTTTGGGCTAGAGCTCCACACCACATCTTTAAATGCCAAAATTAAAAAAATATATATTTATTTTCTTTATCATTTAATAGATGTTTTTACTAAAATTTTACATTAATTTTATATTAAAATTATTAATTTTAAAAAATCTTTATAAATATTACTTTCATTTTGGAATAACGCTACCGCAAAAAAAATTGTTGCTGTAAAATTTTAATTTTCAAATACGATTTTCATAATCATATCATAATCATATAATTAAATGTCAAATCTGATAGAAGACTCGCAAACAATAAGATTTATTTGATAAGATTTAAATAATGAAATTTATCAATGTTGTAAATTATTATTTATATCCTCTGCAAAACTGGAGTGATTTGGAAAAGGCTTAGATATTTCCAAAAGCATGGCATTTTGTAGAAGTAAGTTTGGTTTTCAGGGTTCGGCCCAGAATTTGGCCGTTTAAATTACTATAAAAATAGTACCTAAAATTGGTTTAGCTACACAAATTGTGGGAAAATATCAAAATCCCAATATGGCTTTTATAAAAGTAGCTTAGTCGGAGTGAATACTTTTAATTTTACATAGTGAAAAGTTAATTAACATGGAGACTTTTATTTCGTTAAATAATAAAAAAAAAACTTTTTAGTTAAACAAATGTATAATTTAAACATTAACCAGAAAGTTTTCTCTTTTAAAGATATGGTATGTTCTTCCACCTTTTTAAAGTTTCTGGACAACCAAATGTGTTATCTACATAACTGCTTTCTTCACGAAGATTTTCAAAAACCTTGCTTTGTTAAAATTTTCATTCTAACAAAATCTTTCGTGATACTGTAATACCGCTTAACGTCAAACTGCAAAACCGCGTGACGTCTAACTAAAAAACCGCGTATCTACTGAAAGTCGCAAAACTATACGTATATTGAGATGTGTTTTGCAAGAAATAATAAATTTAAAGGGCTTAAAATGTTAAAATTAGTTACCATATTTATTTGAAGCCTGCGAAAATGCGTATCTAAAAGTTGACATCACTGTGACATAAGTATAACTTTTTAATTTTTTAAATTCAAATAAAACTCAAAAGTAAAATGGAAAAATCTTCAAAGAACCTGGAACACATATAGGGGGGTTCCTGGGTCTCAGTCAAACTGCCTCAAATTTTGATATTTTGTAATTTTGGGGGTAAACATTAAACTAGGAAAATTGCAGCCAAATTAAATGACTAGTTTCGGAGAAAAACGCTTTTAAAAATCTAATTTATTGACAGATTTTATGACGTATATTAAGGTTATTTTTTACTTACGTAAATATTAACTTAATTAGCCGTTTTAAGTTTAATATTATTATTATTATTATTATTATATAAATATAAGAGTAAGGTTATAAAAACCTATAAAACTCAAAATGCTTGATTACAATTACTCAAGTACAATATCTAAATAAAATAATATACTCTATTAATTAAAGAACAGGCAAGATAAATATTACATAAAAGGCTTTATTATCATTTACTTACATGTGGTTCTATAAAAATTTTAAAACATTGTGAAACTTCCACATGCTGGCATTTTTCACGTGTTTGCTAATTATCTGCATATTTTCTGTAAGATTTTTGCTTGATTATGTTGAAACATGGTTTGGTACATCGACAAATATTTTATAGTTATATATTTTAGATTTTCTTAATATATTTTTTCAAAACAATATCTGATGGTTGACAAATCTCTCATGATATTTTCATATGCCTAACATATTATTGAGATTGCCTAGCAACAACTTAATTCATTAGTGAACCCTTTATAGTAATATTTATTAAAAGTTGTTGCTAGACAATCTCAATAATATATTTTACTTATGAAAATATGATGACAGATTTGTCAAGCCTCTGACGTATTTTTGGAAAAATATATCAAGAAAATCTAAAATATATAATTATAAAATATTTGTCGATGTACCAAACCATGTTTTAATATAATCAATCAAAAATCTAACAGAAAATATGCAGATAATTAGCAAACACATGGAAAATGCCAGCATGTGGAAGTTTCAAAAAGTTTTAAAATGTTTATAGAACCACATGTAAGTAAATGATAATAAAGTCTTTTATGTAATATTTATCTTGCCTGTTCTTTAATTAATAGAGTATAATAAACTTAAAACGGCTAATTAAGTTGATATTTACGTAAGTAAAAAATAACCTTAATATACGTTAAAAAATCTGTCATAAAATTAGATTTTTAAAAGCGTTTTTCTCCGAAACTGGTCATTTAATTTGGCTGCAATTTTCCTAATTTAATGTTTACCCCCGAAATTACAAAATATCAAAATTTGAGGCAGTTTGACTGAGGCCCAGGAACCCCCCTATATGTGTGCCAGGTTCTTTATAAAAAACAGAAATTAAAATTCTATATTAAGCATAAAAATATTTGATAGCTGCAGCCAATTTGCCATAATTTTTATGGACTTAACCTAGGTTGTTCAATAAGCTATTAAAATAAATATTATTATAATATATATTATATAAAATAACAAATTTATGAAAAGGGTTGTTTAATATTTAGTTATTATAATATTAAATAACTAAATTAATAATATAGGTAATTATCATTAAACATAACAATTCACAAGAAAGGGGACCAACAAAACTGCAAAAAATATAGGGAAATAACACTACTAAATACTGCATACAAAATAGTTTCCAATCTTATCCAAATGAAACTAGAGCAAGTAACAAAAAATATAATAGGTCAATACCAGAGCGGGTTTGTTCGGGGAAAATCAACAGTAGATGCTATTCACACTCTAAAAGAGATAATGGAAAGAGCACACACCTACAATATGGAACTAGATCTGCTGTTTATTGACTTTGAGCAAGCTTTTGACTCGATAAAAAGAGGGAAATTAATGGCTGCACTAAGATATTTCGGAATACCACCCAAGTTAAGAAGACTAATATTCATGACGATCAACAAAACAACAGCGACGGTAAAAACACAAAAAGGAGAGATGGAAGCAATTTATATTAACAAAGGCGTGAGACAAGGGGACCCTTTAGCTGCGACAATATTCAATCTGGCCCTAGAATATATTCTAAGATAAAATAACAAAGGCACATTAAGAAACACAGGTAGTCAAATCATAGCTTACGCCGACGACATTGTTTTAATAACAAAGAACAAATTAATCCTAAAAACAATATTAGAAAATATAGTCAAAGAGGGAGCAGAGATGGGTTTAAAAATAAATACAAATAAGACAAAAATAATGAGATTTGGAAAAGAATTATTGGGAAGACCAATAAAAATAGGAGATTTTGAGTTTGAGGAGGTAGATAGATTTAAGTACATAGGAGTAGTTTTGGCTAATGATGGAAGTAGACAAACAGAAATTAAAGAAAAAATAAATGCAGTAAACCGGGCGTATTACGCAAACCAAAAAGTACTAACTAACAAAATTCTTACAAAGAATAACATAATAAGAATATACAAAACAATTCTAAGGCCGATTCTAATGTACGCGGCAGAAACTATGAACATGACTAAAAAAGAAAAGGAGGAGTTAAGAATAGCAGAAAGAAAAATTGTAAGAAAAATATAAGGTCCAAAAAGAACAATAGAAAATATATACAAAAACGAAACAAACCAATAAATCATACAATGCCTAAACGGTAAAGACATAGTCAGCAAAATAAAAGAACAAAGGATTTTTAGTCATGTATGGAGAAGCCGTAACTTTTACTATTATGGAATGGCAACCAGCAGGAAAAAAGAGATACGGAAGACCAAGAACTACGTGGTTACAGGAAGTACAAAAAGATTTACAAAACATTGGACTTTTTTTGAAAAAACAGGAAATAAAAATGAATGGAGGGAAATCAGCAAAAGAGTCTAATTAAGAGAAATGGGGATTGATCCAACCCAAATATGGATCCAGAAAGCTTTCAAGCGGCTCAATCCCAAATTGGGATGTATAGCCATTATTATTATATTATCATTAAACATCTAATATTTTGTAAAAAATTAATTTAAAGACCACGTAATTATATGCTTTTTTTTTATTTATATTTGATTAAAATGAGTAGCTATTTAAAAATTAGTACACTGAATATTGTATTAAACTGTTTAAAATATAATAATTATACAAACATCCTGATATATCCAACAATAGCTAAATTAAAGCTAAAATTGTGTTTTTATACCTTACGCGGTTTTGCAGTTAGACGTTACGCGGTTTAGCAGTTGGACGTTAAGCGGTATTCCAGTATTATGGACGAAATGTTAGATTAAATTTAATTAAAATTTTGGATTTCATATTTGACATGTTTTATGAACGCTGACTGTAGCAGAAAGCTTGCGCAGGAAGGGGTGACCCTACGTAATATTTGAATTTCACGGCAATCTACTATTTTACGTTAACAGGTCATTCCTAAAAGAAAGTTACATTTCTTAAGATTTTTTAAAATTAAAAAAATTAATAGAAAATTAGTAAAAACAAATATTATATGATACAAAAATAGATATATTTTTTTAATTTTGGCATTTAAAAATGTTATGCTAAAAAAATGTATGTGTGGAGCTCTAGCTCAAAAACAAAAAAGAGTAGAAAACTTTTGTTAGAGGAAATTGTAGGTAAACCAAATTAACTGGTAAAATTTTTACTTTCATAACTATAATAATAAAGTAAAAAAAAGCGTGATTTGTGAATCACGCTGTATACATTGACAATGTACATTATATTATGTATATTATACATAAAATATCATATTTGGTAATAGAGTTAATTAAAAGGTTCACTCAGGGGCCCTAGAAATTCTTAAAATAAATAATATTTTATTTTTAAGGGACACACTGTATATTTGTACGTTTGTAAATAATGTTTTTTTACTGATAGATAATTTATCTATGTTAGCTTCAACCGATTTTCAATGAATAAATTTTCTAAAATCGCGATTTTTAAACGCTAATAACTCATAAACGGTTGAAGCTAGAGTAGAAAAATTATATATTTTTTTAAATAAATAAAAACATCAAATCAAAAATAGTAAAAATATACAAGCTGTCTCATAAATATAAAAAATGCTATTTTGTATTTTAAGGGCCTCAATGTGCGTCCCTGAGTAAAAAGTGAGGGGTCTGCGCACCCCAAAAAGTAGTTTCTTATATCATAAGTTATTATACCAAATGTCATAACTTTTTACATAAATTGAACAGTTTTATAGCTATGGCGTCGTACATAACCAGTTAATTTGGCTCTAACACATATAACACCCTGTATATTAAAACTGCGTCAGAAGATAGATGTAGATTATTGATATATTAAATAATAGACCCTCAGCTTGCGAAAAAGTTTAAAACCGCTTGTGTTTAAATTATTTCCCACAAAAATTGAATTTCGACTGGACTATGGTCTGTTTCATCAAGCAAGAGAGTAAAGTAAAAATCGCACAGTAAATATTTTTATAACAGGTTTGAATAGTATATGTCTGTGTATAGAATATAGTAATGTTTTATAAAATAAACTAAGCAGTATATTCGCACATCCAATATTCGAATCTGTTTTGAAAATATTCACTGTGCGATTTTTAATTTACTCTCTTGCTTGATGAAACAGACCATATATGGCTAAATCAAAATAAGGAGATAAATGTATAGATGCCATAATACAGCCACACAAAAAGAAAAAAAGGTCCGGAATTTTTTTGGAGACCACTCTATTCCTATGTATTTTGAGGCGCTAATTCCAAATTTAAGGTCATATTAGAACCTTATCCGATTAGTTTTGGAGATAAAATCGAAAAACTTTCCTTTAATTTACTCGAAAATAACGTTTTTTGAGGTTATTTCCAAAACTAATCGGATGAGGTGCTATTTCGACCTCAAATTTGGATTCAACTCCTCAAAATACATAGATTTGAATGGCATCCGAAAAAATTCTTTACCTTTTTTTTGTGTGACTACATTTGTGGCCACGAAAGAAAACAAATCTGAATTTAAGGTCAAAATAGCACCTTACTTGATTAGTTTGGAGATTACCTCAAAAAACGTGATTTTTATACTCGAAAATAAGGTTTTTTGAGGATACCTCCAAAACTAATCGCTATTTTCACCTTAAATTCAGCACCTCAAAATAGATGGTCTCCTAAAAAATTCCGGACCTTCTTTTCTTTTTGTGTGGCTGTGTAATTAATCAGGATCTTATTGAGCATTTAACATGTCCATGTTTGGTGCCTATTGTACTGGTAACTAAAACGTATGGCTCTACAAGATTTTGTGTCGATTATAGAAAGTAAAATGACGTAACCAAGAAGGACAATTACCCCCTTTCCAGAATTAATGACACACTGGCAACTTATGCAGATTCAAAATGTTTTTCCACGCTTGACTGAAAGGGCTTGTATAAAAAAAAGTTAAAAATGTAGTAGTAGACAAAGTTTAACGATATTTTGTAAAACGAACTTGATAGCTTAAAAAAGTTATGTAGGTCTAGAATAAAATACCAACCACCCATAAATAAAAAGGTTGTTCAATCTGTTGACGCCTAGATTACTAAGAAAGGTTTATCCGTATAATGTTTGTGCAGGTTTATTGATATTTAAGTAAACTAAAATAATTGTAATTTATTATTTTTTTTTGATAAAAATTAATAAAAAAATATTTGAAGCTATAGTAATATAGTACTGTGTATTAGCAATAAAAGTACTACAAAGATAAAAGTAAACCAATAAATTTAATGTCATTTTGTGATTATTATTGTGATTTTCTATATAAAGGACTCTGCATGATCACAAGTAGTGCAATTTTATACCCTAACTAAAAAGAATGTCGTCGCAATTTCACCGAAAAAACATTTGAAACAACATTATGATAGTTTATATTTATTTTTTCTACGCGTTTTATTTTTGTGAAGTGTTTTTTACTTTACCATATGTACGTTTTACTTTCATAGAAAAAAATAGTACAAAAGGAAATTGTTTTTTCACGATTCTGTAAATATTATGTCTACTCGGCTTACACTTTGTGCTAAATATTGCTACTTGCTACGAAAACTTTTTTTCTTTTATCTCTTGTTCTGTACCGTTTTTTTATACTACTAAGAAGAAAACTTTTAAAATAGATATTTGGCAGTTCAAAAAATTTGGAGTTAAATTCTTATTGGAAGTGATTTTGTACCCCACAGAGCGAAATGGAAAATTATTTATTTACCAATTATAATTGATTATAAAAAATGACAATGGGTTAGGATATTTTAGGGCACTCTGTATATATTGAAAAGTTATTTATTTTTAAAATCACAGTTAGAATAAGGCGTGTCTTAAAGACAAGTCCTTTGTTAAACAACTTTACACTGAGTTATTTCAAGAAATAAAATTTGGATAAAAGTTTCTTATCAGAAAAGAATCTGGTACAAACTTTAAGTATCTATGTCAAAGCCTTCTAGAAATATCATAGTGTAAAGTTTATTTGCAAGTAGCTTTGCGCGGACTATATCTTTTTAAAAAATTTAAATTTTTATTACATTTTCATACTAGTAAGTAATTTTTACAAATTTAACGCAAACAGTTCGCATGAACAAATTAAGAAATGTCAAACTGTCAGTGTGAGATACGACCAAGATATCTGGAAGCTTTAACCCTGGTACCTGCACTCAGTCAGACTTTGAGGTTAGTAACCAGAGGTCGCCACGCTATAAGCGGCCGTCAAATTGAACTGAAAATTGCTGAATTGACCGTATTTAGAGGTAGGTAATGTTTACATGTTTAACTGTCAAAGTTAACGATATTTTTAACTGACCAAAATTATGATATATGGTCGTTTTAGCAATTTTCAGTTCAATTTGACAGCCGCTTATAGCGTGGCGACCTCTGGTTATTAGCCTCAAGAACTGACTGAGTGGTGACACCAGGGAACTAGTTCCTTCAGTCATCTTGGATACGACATATTTAAAACAAAACAAATACGTTTCCAGAGATTTTCAGTACCTACTAATACTACTAATGACATATTGTTAGGTACCTATCAATGTTTTTTTATAAACATTTTAAGAATGGTGATGGAAAATATAAAACATTTATTCTCAGTGCTATTGCGACGACATTAAAACATCTTTTTAGCTCCGGTAACTCTTCTGTTTCTTCGAGCTTTCTCGACTTACTCTGTTGCTTTTGCAAATGGCATGCCTATAAAAGATGGGCTGAGAGTTTCTGTGTACATTTCCATCCCTGTGCCGCATAAATAATCATTGGTCCACACCTGCATGTCTGTAGACTGTAACCATTTCACATTTAGTACTGTCAACAGGGATACTTAGATCCCAGGGTATATTTTAATCATCACTTTTTTAAAGCAAGATTGAGCCCAAGCACGTTTACACCAAGTAGTGACACGACCTATGCTTTGCGTACTTCAAAAAGTCTAATGACACGAGAGACGCGCGTCGTTAAATTCGGTGTCTTTTTGGATTAAGCCAAATCAATAAAAATAAGTGATGATCAAATTATACCCTGTAATCAAGGTATCCACAGGTCAACTGTGTACATAGTCTGTTTAACTATAACGTAGTAGATAAAATTTCAATCTAAATCTAATGATAAAATATTAAACAATAATGGACCGATAGAGGTTTGTTTTGGTTCTCGAAAATTGAAGCTTTAAATAGGCGAAATTGCGACTGGGCACCTGCACTGGTTCCGTACCAGTACAGAACTGTGGTTTTCGAGAATCGAAACAAATCTACAATAAAATAAATTAGGAGCAAGATAAAACCAAAACTGGTAAAAGGTAGGTAGGTAGCGATTCACATTTCATGTAATGTAATGTTATAACATCACGGCACCTGATCGCCAGCGAACGCCAAATTCAGAGTAGTTATTTTCGATAGACTGGTTCACATCACATCCATATGACGTGAATTGCTTCCCAGTTATTAGTAAAAATGTGGTATGTAAAGACGAACTTATTATTTATATTTAAAGGTCTGTTTAACACAGTCATAAGAGAGAAAGATTTTTTGACTTTGTATACCGTATATAAGATTAAACGAGAATTTTAACAGTCATAAGAGTTTAGAAAACATTAGATTTGCACGCACACATTTCAGCCTGCTAGATTTCTTTAGTACTGGCGACTAGTTCACAATTTATGTAATATAATTTAGATTCATTAAGATGTTATCAAAAAATATTGGTGCCTGGTCTATGATTACTACCACAGCATTTAGTCAACGACTGATACGATGAATATGATCCAAAGTATAAACAGTTTAATTGAATAATAAGGAATAAAACCTTAAAATAGAGGCAGATTATCCAGGAATATGTTGGATATTATACAGGGTATAAGCTAGAATCTAGCTGTGGTTTGGCTTTACATTTTTTTCCTTTTTAATATATACTCTAATGACGAAACCGCCAGTAGGTAAAGTGACTCTATTAGGTATGTAGCAGGATTTCGGTTATACTGATATGTCGGTTTAGTAATGAGACCCATGTTATATTGATGTGGGTTTATACTACTTGCACGCAAAAAAAGACTTAAATCGAACCTTGCGAAAAAAAGTTAGTCCTTTCCTGAGCCACTTTTCCCAGTTTCCTTTGATAAAATCATATAATCTTATTTAAAGATAATATATTATCTTGAAATAAGGTTAATATATGAGAAAATTTATCGACGAATTTTTGTTTAAAAGTATTGATTACTATTAATTTATGTTTATATTACGATATATTTAAATACAGAAATATGATTATAAATTTTGTAAAAACAAACTTATAAGGAAAGGCTAAGAAAAAAACTTTTTTTTTTCGATTTAGGTTTTTTTTTTGTTTGAAATTGGTAAGCTCGATACCAGTAAACCACAAAAACATGTCATCGGTCTTGTTTGTTCTTAAAAAGCCTAATCTCAAAGAATTTTTTGTTCTTATGTATATCTCCTTACTGTATCGGTCAAGTAAAAGCGTGTCACGTGTAGCGTGAGAGAGAGAGAGACCTACTTTTGCTTTCCCATTTAGAAAATTTTCAAAATTTCGGAAAGCCTCGTATTCGTGCAAAAATTTTCAAATTTTTTTTTTGCGTATTTTTACGTTTTATGACGTTTTATGTCGATATAAATCAATTTCAAGCAAAAAAAAATGTCGATCGGTCGGTCGGTCGATCGGTCTGTCCGGGAAATCTTGTGGGCACGATAACTTAAGAACGCTTTAAGTTAGAGACTTGAAATTTGGCATACAGGTATGTTACCAAAACTTCTCGCTAGGGATTGTTTTTGGTGAACCTTGGGGTGCGGCAAGGGGGCAAATGGGCAAAAATACATTTTTTTTAGAAAAATTAGAAAATTGCTATATAGGGGTTTTTGAGGTTGTTGAAATTGAATCTGATAATAATTTTTTTTAACTTCACCCCCAAGGGGGTGAGGGGGTAAATATTTTAAAATATTTTCATTATTTTCCTCAAAATTGGTATATAAGGGCTTTTGGGGTTGACGAATTTAAATCTGATAATAACTTTTTTATAATTTCACCCCCTGAGGGGTGGGGGTAGTTTTTGTGAAAACTGGTATATTGGGGTTTTTGAGGTTTCTGAAAGTGAATCTGATAATAAAAAAAATCTAAATCCACCCCTGAGGGTCGAGAGGTAGTTTTCGTGAAAATTGGTATATTGGGGTTTTTGAGGTTGTTGAAAGGGAATCTGATTATAACAAAATTCTAACTTCACCCCCAAAGGGGCAGAGGGTAGTTTTCGTGAAAATTAGTATACTAAGGTTTTTATGGTTGCTGAAAGTAAATCTGATAATAAAAAAATCCATTTTACGCGCGGAGGTGAAAAATGGGAAAGCTCTTTTGCTGGACAGTGTATTTTTTGAGGGTTTAGTTTACTTCCTGACGGACAATGCTTTATAATTCTGAACGTTATTTTTGGCTTTTTAAAACATGAGCCCTGCTTACCCGCCACAGTTCAAGGCTATCTTCCTCTATTCGCATCTGAAAGTTCCGAAAATGATGCCTAAAGCGGCTGCCAAATATATTGGCAAATCAAGGACATTCGTCGACAAGTCGCTGAACCGATACTTGGAAACGAAAAACGTTGACGACTTACCAGTGGCTCACAGGAAAAGAGTTGGCTAAGCACGAAAAAAATTATATTAAACATGTCTCCGAATAACCCAGGACCAAGAGGCGAAAAACTGATGCAGGAAGATTTAGATATATCGCTTGAAATAATTCCCCACTCATCTCCTGGCTAAGTACAACACGGAAACCTTTGTTAAGTGAAAAACAAAGAAAAAACTCGCTTGGACCAAGGAAAACATCGAACAAGATTGGCGATCCCAGTTGCCTGGCGCAAACTTCATTGGGAATGTGTGATTATTCATTAAGCACAAGCTTCGCTGAAAAAGGATATATACATTAGAGTAGCTGTCACGACACTCGGACAATTTGGAGGTCCTTGCATTAGAAATATGCGGAAAATCTCGTTCAAAGTATGCTTGACGATGCCAGATAATTATTGACTTCATTGGGGACTAGACGAGTTACTAAGTTATTTGCATTGATCTGTCATTCATTGGCTGCAAATTGATGTAAAAAAATAGTATAAATGAATTCCTAAATAAACAATGCGTGACACGCTCTTACTTGACCGACTGTATATATAGAAGGACTTTTCTTGACATAGAGAAGGCACTCATAAATATACCATGAGGGACGTGTGAGAAAAACGAATTCGGTAAATTTATATTTTACCGCTTCTCTGTATTTAAGGTCTAGCCAGCACCCGAACACCACGGCAGACCAAAAAATCTTTTTAGGTCGGGTGAATGCTCTCAGGCTAATATAGTATATGTAAAGGTGCTCATGAGTGGTTACTAATAAACGATATATTTACAACCGAAATCCTGGCTATAGGCCTGGACTCTCGGAAGGTACAACTTTTGCCAACTCAAATGAATAAATTTATTAAAATTTAAGTTAAGCTTAAACCTTAACAAAACTAAAGCATTCGTTATATTAACAAAAACAGAAAATCATAATCCGAAACCGCTAAGTACCTAGAAGTTCTTGAATACAGCTAAAGAATACTTTAGAAGTTTTGCTCTATTACGGTTTGCCAAACTCTTGTTTCCTAGTTAATAGTGTTATTATTTTAAGGTGGAATTAAGTGTTGGTTCAGCACTAGGGTGTGTCAAAAAATCCCCAATTTCGAAATCGAAAAGACTCTGGCTCAAAAGTTACTCCTTGATAAAAAACGGTGGCCACTCAAAAATGAGCCAAATCGATAAATGTATAGAAGATTAATGTTTAGAGGTAGCTCAAAGCGCTCAATCATTGAAAAAAATCGGTACCTGTTTTTCGGATAAAAACTGATTGTGTATAAAATTGAGGAAATTTTGGAGGGTTTCTTTGTTAATATTTAGAAACAATACTAGTTGGGAGAAACTAAAAAAAAGATATCCCCCTCCCCTTAAGTTAGAAAATCGCCCATTATTTGAAGATTTCGCGAAATTTTCATTTTTGCAAGTTTTAAAAAGCGCTTAATAAATAGTTTTAAAGAAAAAACCCGCAAAATTATATATTAGTATACAAGCATATATACATGTTAACCTACCTGCGTAAACAGAAAACATTATTTGTTTACGCAACTCTGGTAAAATAAATTAAAAATTTTTTTCCGCTGTATTTTTTTTGATTTTTCTTATTGGAATATAGTTTTTTATGTAAAAATACATAAAAAAGTTTGTATGGTGTAACATAGCAGGATTAACCGTTTTGAAGATAAATGCATTTAAAAGTAAATTTTAAGCATCAAGAACAAAAAATTAAAAATAAATAAATTATAAAGCCAAAAACAAAGATTTTGGTAATGTGTGCTTATTTAAAATAAAAACCCGAGAAAAAAAATATATGCACATTGGTCAAAAAATAATTCCTAAGGAAGTTATGTTCTTTTAAATATGGCCTATTTTTAAAGGCATGGTGTATTTTAAGAATGGCGCTCCATGACGTAGTGGTTCTTTAAAATTAAAACCCAAGAAAAAAATATATGCACCTTGGTCAAAAAATAATTCCTTAGGGAGCTACGCCATGGAACACCGTTCTTAAAATACACCATGCCTTTAAAAATAGGCCATATTTAAAAGGACATAACTTCCTTAGGAATGATTTTTGACCAAGGTGCCTATATTTTTTTTTTTTAATGTTAAAGTTTTTGGCTTTATATATTTTTTATTTTTGGTTCTTGTTGTGTAAAAATTTACTTTTCAAAACGGTTAATCCTGAAATGTTACACCATGTAAACTTTTTTGTGTATTTTTACATAAAAAGAATATTCCAATAAGAAAAATTCAAAAAAAGTACACCGGAAAAAGTTTTAGGCAAAAAACAGAAAATCCACCCGGATTTGAATTTAATTTTTTGTTTTTTACCCGAGTTGCGAAAACAAATAATGTATTTTTATACGCAGGTAGGTTAAAATGTATATATGCTTGTATAATAATATATAAATTTGAGGGTTTTTTGTTTAAAACTATTTTTTAAGAACTTTTTAAAACTTTTAAAAATGAAACATTACCGAAATATTCAAATAATGGGCGATTTTGTTTATGTTCTAAATTAAGGGGAGGGGGGATATATTTTTTTTAGTTTCCCCCAACTAGTTTTGTTTCTAAATATTAACAAAGAAACCTTTAAAAATAGGCCATATTTAAAAGGACATAACTTCCTTAGGAATGATTTTTGACCAAGGTGCGTATAATTTTTTTTCTCGGTTTTTAATGTTTAATAACCACCCATTACCAGTATCTTTGTTTTTGGCTTTAAATTAAAAAAAAAAAAAATAATTTTTGGTTCTTGATGTGTGAAAATTTACTTTTAAATGCATTTACCTTCAAAACGGTTAATCCTGCCATGTTACACCATGTAAACTTTTTTGTGTATTTTTACATAAAAAAGAATATTTTAATAAGAAAAATTAAAAAAAAGTACACCGGAAAAAGTTTTAGGCAAAAAACAGAAAATCCACCCGGATTTGAATTGAATTTTTCGTTTTTTACCCGAGTTACGAAAACAAATAATGTATTCTGTATAAGCAGGTAGGTTAAAATGTATATATGCTTGTATAATAATATATAAATTTGCGGGTTTTTTGTTTAAAAATATTTTTTAAGCACTTTTTAAAACTTTTAAAAATGAAATTTTCGCGAAATCTTCAAATAATGGGCGATTTTGTTTATGTTCTAACTTAAGGGAAGGAGGGATATATATTTTTTAGTTTATCCCAACTAGTTTTGTTTCTAAATATTAACAACGAAACCCTCCAAATTTTCCTCAATTTTATACACAATCAGTTTTTATCCAAAAAACAGTTACCGATTTTTTTCAAAGTTTGAGCAACTTTGAGCTACCTCTAAACATTAATCGATTTGGCTCATTTTTGATTGGCCGCCGTTTTTTACCAAGGAGCAACTTTTAAGCCAGAGAGTCTTTTCGATTTCTAAATTCGGGATTTTTTGACACACCCTATTCAGCACTGTTGGATATAAATTTTACCCAAAGTTATTACTAGAAAATGGTACTTTTTATAATAAACCTATTTTGCTAATAATTATTTGGAGCGCCGAAAATATAGCAGGACCTAAATTTCTATTTATTGTTTTAGTGCCACTGGCACCAATTGTTAATCAGTTTAAAGTTAAACCATTGTTAGTGCAAGTGGCCCTTAATAGATAAGAATAAAAGTTCCAGGTAAAAACACGTTTGTATAAAATATTTTCATCTAAGGTAATTTTTTGATGATTTCATAAAATTAAAAATCATCTTATAATAAAAAATACAGTTTTCTT
>CAUEHQ010000405.1:0-33986 GCA_958510825.1 Brachypterus glaber
GCCTTCGAAGACACAAATATACAATCATATTATGTTTCAAAGAAAAAAATACTGCTGGAAAAAAAAATAACCAATCCCTATAGGTCTAGGTTCAGTCCAAACTATTTTTTTTTTTAGAAAACAAAAATAAAAAAGACTAGTTACTACTACAAAAAGCTCACAGTGTAAGTTGCACTGTGCTTCCCGGGTTTTTTGTTTTTTTTAGTCATCAAAATCATATGGGCAAATTTTTTTTAGAGGCGAAGACCTTCTTTTGTCATAATTTTTTGTCATAATTTTTTAGGGGATAACTTTTCCCAAGGAAAGTCTTGCGTTTGTATAAACATTTCGAAAAAAAATTATTGTTTTTTTTTACGTTTCTGTATGTTTTATATCCAAAAAATATGATTTAGGTAAAAAAATATGTCTGTTGGTCTGTCTGTCGGTCTGTGTGCCCAGGAAATTTGTCACCACGATAACTCAAGAACGCTTTGGCTACATTCTTCAAATTTGGACCATTGCATTGTTAAAAATCGAATTGGAGTAAAGGGGTAAATTGAAAATGGTTACAATTATATATTTTACCCTGCTTTACTCAATAAAAAATATTTCAACCCCCCATCCCCACTCCTAAGGTTAGTTTTTACCTTATTTTTTGTTTTTTTTTTTCTACTGACTGGGTATTTAGAATCCGAGAAACTTGAAAATAGGTACATTTATATATTTCACCCTGCTTTACTCAATAAAAAATATTTCAACCCCCCATCCCCACTCCTGAGAAACTTGAAAATGGGTACAATTATATATTTTACACTGCTTTACTCAATAAAAAATATTTCAACACCCCATCCCTACTCCTAAGGGTAGTTTTTACCATATTTTTGTTTTTTTTTCTACTGACTGGGTATTTAGAAGAATCCGAGAAACTTGAAAATGGGTACAATTATATATTTCACCCTGCTTTACTCAATAAAAAATATTTCAACCCCCATCCCCACTCCTAATGGTCGTTTTTACCGTATTTTTTGTTTTTTTTTTCTACTGACTGGGTGTTTACAAGAATCCGAGAAACTTGAAAATGGGCACAATTATATATTTCACCCTGCTTTACACAATAAAAAATATTTCAACCACCCATCCCCACTCCTGAGAAACTTGAAAATGGGTACAATTATACACGGTGTCCCACGGTAGACAAATCAGTCAAACTGTGGCGTTATTAACAAAGATATCAACATGAAACTTTTACCAGTCAATATGGACCTAATTATCTTCAATTGACCCAAAACAAAAGTTTTCTACTCTTTTTTGGTTTTGAGCTAGAGCTCCACACATGCACTTTTAAAAGCATAACAATACTTTCAAATGCCAAAATTAAAAAAAGTAACAATTTTTCTTTATCATATGATAGTTTTTTTCACTAAAAATAATAATTTTCGATTTAAATTCTTAATTTTATAAAACCTTAAAAAATGGCAATTGCATAATGGAATGACCCCGCTATGGCAAAAGAGTAAGATGCCTTGAAATTAAATTTTTTAAATAAGTCGTATATGATGACAATAAATGTCAAATTTGATTTTACATTATAATCAAAAAATTAACAAAGCAAGATTTTTATAAAACCAAGTTTTGAATGCCAAAATGATAACTTTAGAAGTAAAGAAAGAAATTATTTTAACTTATGGAGAATGTGCTCGAAATTTAAGAGAAACAACGAGAAGAATAGTAAAAAAGTTCCCCGATGATAGTAAATTATTTAAATTTATTAACTTGCTGCTTGATTTGAATCCATTTGAATCGTGGAAGACTCGCAAAGAATTAGAATTATTTGCTAATAATAGATTTTGTGAAATGGCATTTATATTCCCATGATTCTCTGAAGTTAGATGCGTAATTTTGAACTTTTTTCATCAGAACTGGAGTGATTTGGGAAAACCTAAGGACTAACATGGATATATTTGAAATATTGTACAAAACAATTCTAATAACACTGAAAATATTCTAGAAAGGCGTAATATTTTGTAGATGTATGGAATTTGACACAATGATGAGTTAATTAATTCAAATATCATAAATACGTCTTGCGTTTCGCATATTAATAAATAATATTAATAATAACAATCAATTTGATATTTTAACTTATGAGAATTATTCTTAGTATCATTTAACTTTTAATTCCAACCAAAATGTACGTAATTAATTACATAACAATAAATTAATTGACTAAATTGCCCATAATATGACAGTTTTTTTCCTTTGTTCTTCTGTATTTGGTCTAATTTTGGTCTGGTTTGGTTCAAAAAAATAAAACAAACGACTAAGAACAAAAGCACGAAGTAGGACTAGATGAAGTGACCCTAATATGCAGGGCCGGACAGAGCCAGCCCGGGCCCCGGTGCAACTTTTTACTCGGGCCCCCATTTTTTCAAAACATAACTGTCCCATGCAGGCCTGCAGCTAAGGCACTGAGGGCCGAAGCGGCGCCCCCATTCATTAACTAAGCGCCGCAGTCGAAAATTTTTCCAAATTATGTTAATTTCTGACTGTTTTATTTTCAATTTTGATAGCTCTGGCGCCGCAGGCAATTTTTTTACAAATTTTAAGCTTTTACAAGCTTGAACTAAAAAAAATACGTAGGTAAATTAGCCCTAGCGCCGCGGGCGAATTGTCCATATTGTCCATTTGGAACGAGATCTACTTATTTGCTCATTTTGACGCCTTATCGATCTGGGGGAGTATAAATAAATAAACTGTTTATTAAAAACTTCTGTCGCCGGGCCCCCTTCGAGCCCGGGCCCCGGGTAATCTGTACCCCCTGCACCCCCCTGAATCCGGCCCTGCTAATATGAACCAGCTGCAACTTCATGCAACTGCGAGGGAAGGGGGTTCTTTACAAGCTAATTAATTATGTTTTTTAAAATCTCATAATTATAAAACATGTTTTATCATAAGTTGTCCAATAGGTTTTATAATAACTTGCTTTACCAATACTTTCATTATGATATAGACTTGACTTTGTAAAAAAAACTGCTAAGATTAATCTAAGATTAATCCAATCATACCAATTAAAAAATTTGATTGAGCGCAAAAAATCAAAATTTATTAGTAATTAAGTAATACACTCTGTAGTATAAAATACCCTAGTCCACAAGGTCCTTACTAAGTCTAAGTAAAAATCTAATTTATAACATTAGATTTGACATTTATTTTTATCGTGAACGTCATATTTGCAAACATTTATTTTCATAGCATCCTCTCTTTTACATTAGCGGGGTCATTCCATAATGCACTTACCATTTTTTACCGTTTTCTAAAATTAAAAATCTAAATAGAAAACTATTGTTTTTAGTAAAAAAAACTATCATATGATAAAGAAATGATATTATTTTTTTAAATTTTGGGGTTAAAAAATGTTATTATGCTAAAAAAAAATTCTGTTTGTTGCTCTAGCCTAAAAACAGAAAAATTACACTTTTTTCTGGCGTAAATTGAAGGTAACTAGGTCTATATTGACTGGTAAAAAATATATTTTAATAGCTTTGATAATAACGCCACAATTTGACTGATTTGTCTACCGTGGGACACCGTGTATATTTCACCCTGCTTTACTCAATAAAAAATATTTCAACCCCCCATCCCCACTCCTAAGGGTAATTTTTACCGTATCTTTGTTTTTTCTACTGACTGGGTATTTAGAAGAATCCGAGAAACTTTAAAATGGGTACAGTTATATATTTTACCCTGCTTTACTCAATAAAAAATATTTTAACCCCCCATCCCCACTTGTAATGGTAGTTTTTACCGTATTTTTTGTTTTTTTCTACTGACTGGGTATTTAGAAGAATCCAAGAAACTTGAAAATGGGTACAATTAAATATTTCACGCTGCTTTACTCAATAAAAAATATTTCAACCCCCATCCCCACTCCTAAAGGTAGTTTTTACCTTTTTTTTGTTTTTTTTTCTACTGACTGGGTATTTAGAAGAATCCGAGAAACTTGAAAATGGGTACAATTATATATTTCACCCTGCTTTACTCAATAAAAAATATTTTAACCCCCCATCCCCACTCCTAAGGGTAGTTTTTACCGTATTATTTGGTTTTTTCTACTGACTGGGTATTTAAAAGAATCCGAGAAACTTGAAAATGGGTACAATTATATATATTACCCTGCTTTACTCAATAAAAAATATTTTAACACCCCATCCCCACTTGTAAGTGTAGTTTTTACCGTATTTTTTGTTTTTTTTCCTGACTGGGTATTTAGAAGAATCCGAGAAACTAGGTACAATTATATATTTTACCCTGCTTTACTCAATAAAAAATATTTTAACCCCCCATCCTCACTCCTAAGGGTAGTTTTTACCGTATTTTTTGATTTTTTCTAATGACTGGGTATTTAAAAGAATCCGAGAAACTTGAAAATGGGTACAATTATATATATATTACCCTGCTTTACTCAATAAAAAATATTTTAACACCCCATCCCCACTTGTAAGGGTAGTTTTTACCGTATTTTTTGTTTTTTTTTCTACTGACTGGGTATTTAGAAGAATCCAAGAAACTTGAAAATGGGTACAATTATATATTTCACCCTGTTTTACTCAATAAAAAATATTTCAACCCCCATCCCCACTCCTAAGGGTAGTTTTTACCTTTTTTTTGTTTTTTTCTACTGACTGGGTATTTAGAAGAATCCGAGAAACTTGAAAATAGGTAGAATTATATATATTACCCTGCTTTACTCAATAAAAAATATTTTAACCCCCCATCCCCACTTGTAAGGGTAGTTTTTACCGTATTTTTTGTTTTTTTTCTACTGACTGGGTATTTAGAAGAATCCGAGAAACTTGAAAATGGGTACAATTATATATTTCACCCTGCTTTACTCGATAAAAAATACTTCAACCCCGTATCCCTATTCCTAAGGGTAGTTTTTCCCATATTTTTGTTTTTTTCTACTGACTGGGTATTTAGAAGAATCCGAGAAACTTGAAAATGGGTAAAATTATATATTTCACCCTGCTTTACTCAAAAAAAATATTTCAACCCCCCATCCCCACTTGTAAGGGTAGTTTTTACCGTATTTTTTGTTTTTTTTCTACTGACTGGGTATTTAGAAGAATCACAGAAACTTGAAAATAGGTACAATTATATATTTTACCCTGCTTTACTCAATAAAAAATATTTCAACCCCCCATCCCCACTCCTAAGGGTAGTTTTTACCGTATTTTTGTTTTTTTTTTCTACTGACTGGGTATTTAGAAGAATCCGAGAAACTTGAAAATGGGTACAATTATATATTTCACCGTGCTTTACTTAATAAAATATATTTCGACCCCCTATCCCCACTCGTAAGGGTAGTTTTTGCCGTATTTTGTTTTCTTTTCTACTGACTGGGTGTTTAGAAGAATCCGAGAAACTTGAAAATAGGTACAATTGTATATTTTGCACTGCTTTACTCAATAAAAAATATTTCAACCCCCCATCCTTACTCCTAAGGGTAGTTTTTACCATATTTTTGTTTTTTTCTACTGACTGGGTATTTAGAAGAATCCGAGAAACTTGAAAATGGGTACAATTATATATTTCACCCTGCTTTACTCAATAAAAAATATTTTAACCCCCCATCCCCACTCCTAAGGGTAGTTTTTACCGTATTATTTGTTTTTTTCTACTGACTGGGTATTTAGAAGAATCCGAGAAACTTGAAAATCGGTACAATTATATATTTTATATTGCTTTACTCAATAAAAAATATTTCAACCCCCCATCCCCACTGCTAAGGGTAGTTTTTACCGTAATTTTTGGTTTTTTCTACTGACTGGGTATTTTATCCTGCTTTACTCAATAAAAAATATTTCGACCCCCCATCCCCACTCGTAAGGGTAGTTTTTACCGTATTTTTTGTTTTTTTCTACTGACTGGGTATTTAGAAGAATCCGAGAAACTTGAAAATGGTCATATATTTTATCCTGCTTTACTCAATAAAAAATATTTTAACCCCCCATCCGAACTCCTAAGGGTAGTTTTTACCGTATTTTTTGTTTTTTCTACTGACTGGGTATTTTATCCTGCTTTACTCAATAAAAAATATTTCGACCCCCCATCCCCACTCGTAAGGGTAGTTTTTACCGTATTTTTTGTTTTTTTCTACTGACTGGGTATTCAGAAGAATCCGAGAAACTTGAAAATGAGTACAATTATATATTTCACCCTGCTTTACTAAATAAAAAATATTTCAACCCCCAATCCCCTCTCCTAAGGTAGTTTTTACCGTATTTTTTTGTTTTTTTTTTCTACTGACTGGGTATTTAGAAGCATCCGAGAAACTTGAAAATGGGTACAATTATATATTTCACCCTGATTTTCAACCCCCATCCCCACTCCTAAGGGTAATTTTTACCGTATTTTTTGTTTTTTTCTACTGACTGGGTATTTAAAAGAACCCGAGAAACTTTAAAATGGGTACAATTATATAATTTTACCCTGCTTTACTGAATAAAAAATATTTCAACCCCCCATCCCCACTCATAAGCGTAGTTTTTACCATATTTTTGTTTTTTTCTACTGACTGGGTATTTTGAAGAATCCGAGAAACTTGAAAATCGGTACAATTATATATTTTATATTGCTTTACTCAATAAAAAATATTTCAACCCCCCATCCCCACTGCTAAGGGTAGTTTTTACCGTAATTTTTGGTTTTTTCTACTGACTGGGTATTTTATCCTGGTTTACTCAATAAAAAATATTTCGACCCCCCATCCCCACTCGTAGGGGTAGTTTTTACTGTATTTTTTGATTTTTTATACTGACTGGGTATTTAGAAGAATCCGAGAAACTTGAAAATGGGTACAATTATATATATATATATATATATTTTATGCTGCTTTGCTACATAAAAAATATTTCAACCCCCCATCCCCACTCCTAAGCGTAGTTTTTACCGTATTTTTTGTTTTTTTCTACTTACTGGGTATTTAAAAGAACCCGAGAAACTTAAAAATGGGTACAATTATATAATTTTACCCTGCTTTACTCATTAAAAAATATTTCAACCCCCCATCCCACTCCTAAGGGTAGTTTTTACCGTATTTTTGTTTTTTTTTCTGCTGACTGGGTATTTAGAAGAATCCGAGAAACTTGAAAATGGGTACAATTATATATTTCAACCTGATTTACTGAATAAAAAATATTTCAACCCCCATCCCATCTCCTAAGGGTAATTTTTACCGTATTTTTTGTTTTTTTCTACTTACTGGGTATTTAAAAGAACCCGAGAAACTTAAAAATGGGTACAATTATATAATTTTACCCTGCTTTACTCATTAAAAAATATTTCAACCCCCCATCCCACTCCTAAGGGTAGTTTTTACCGTATTTTTGTTTTTTTTTCTGCTGACTGGGTATTTAGAAGAATCCGAGAAACTTGAAAATGGAAACAATTATATATTTCACCCTGCTTTACTCAATAAAAAATATTTCAACCCCCTATCCCTACTCCTAAGGGTAGTTTTTACCATATTTTTGGTTTTTTCTACTGACTGGGTATTTAGAAGAATCCAAGAAACTTGAAAATGGGTACAATTATATATTTCACCCTGCTTTACTCAATAAAAAATATTTCAACCCCCCATCCCCACTCCTAAGCGTAGTTTTTACCGTATTTTTGGTTTTTTCTACTGACTGCCCTGCTGAAAATGTAGAGGTCTGTGCGGGTCTGTGCGGGTATAAAATCAAATCCGGTTTAGTATGTTTCATACCCGTCAAGTCGGCTTTCACCCGTCACAGCGTTTTAGACCCGCAATTTCAAATTTAATTTAAACCTGCAGAGGTCTGTTTTAATACGTTTTAAGTCCGGTCTTTGCACCCGCGTCATAAGTCCGCCCAAATCCGCCTAGACCTGCAAATCTATACCGGCCCAAGTCTGCATAAATATGTTATTTACCTGCAAATAGTTATACCGGCCCAAGTCTGCACAACACCGCACATGTCAAATCCGCACAAGTCTGTTTTAATACGTTTTAAGTCCGGTCTTTGTATCCGCGTCATAAGTCCGGCCAAATCCGCCTAGAGTTGCAAATCTATACCGGCCCAAGTCTGCATAAATATGTTATTTACCTGCAAATAGTTATACCGGCCCAAGTCTGCACAACACCGCACATGCCAAATCCGCACAAGTCTGTTTTAATACGTTTTAAGTCCGGTCTTTGCACCCGCGTCATAAGTCCGCCCAAATCCGCCTAGACCTGCAAATCTATACCGGCCCAATCTGCATAAATATGTTATTTACCTGCACATAGTCATACCGGCCCAAGTCTGCACAACACCGCACAAGCCAAATCCGCACAAGTCTGTTTTAATACGTTTTAAGTCCGGTCTTTGCACCCGCGTCATAAGTCCGCCCAAATCCGCCTAGACCTGCAAATCTATACCGGCCCAAGTCTGCATAAATATGTTATTTACCTGCTAATAGTTATACCGGCACAAGTCTGCACAACACCGTACAAGCCAAATCCGCACAAGTCTGTTTTAATACGTTTTAAGTCCGGTCTTTGCACCCGAGTCACAAGTCCGCCAAAATCCGCCTAGACCTGCAAATCTGTACCGGCCCATGTCTGTACAAATACGTTATTTACCTGCAAATAGTTATACCGGTCCAAGTCCGCACAACACCGCACAAGCCAAATCCGCACAAGTCTGTTTTAATACGTTTTAAGTCCGGTCTTTGCACCTTTGGCTGTCAATTTAATCCAAGTTTAAAGTTATTATCATTATCAAGTTATTATTATTGCTGCAAGTGGCCCTTAGTCGCTTGTAATTTTTTAATTGAAGTTTAAACAGAGAAAGACATACACAGGTTAACCGGCGCTAGAAGCACAAAAAATTGGTTATATATAAGTTTGGTGCCTATATATGTTCAATTTAATCCAAGTTTAAAGTTAAACCATCGTTGGTGCAAGTGGCCCTTAGAGCCACTTTTGGTCTGGGATTATCTTAACTAAACCGAGTTTAAGTTAAAAATGCTGCGTTCTGATTGGTTGACTGTCAATTAAAAAAAAAAATAAAAAATCCAAACGTCAATTTAATCCACGTTTAAAGTTAAACCATCATTGGTGCAAGTGGCCTCCCAGACAGCACAAAGATTACTTAAAGAGATCTTAAAGATGTAGCTCGTCATTCAAGACGTCTCAAGAACGTCGGTTTTCGCCGTATATGTATCTTAAAGATGTCTTAACGACGTCGTATGTTGCAAAAGGTAACGTCTTTAAGACATCTTTTTTAAGACGCCTTACTGACGCCTTGCACAGGCGACTTTACAACTTAATACCCCTTCCCATTTACGGTGCTAGGTACGGTTGTATTGATAAAGCGTAATAAGAATTAGAATGAGAGTTAATTTGTTTGTTAAAAAAAGATCTTAAAAAAATGTGTTTTTTTGAATTTTTCTTTGAACTTATTTTTTTTCCAGTTTTTTTTTGAAAATTTCTTTTTTGATTTTTTTTTTAATTTTTTAGTTTTTCGTAAAAAGAAAATAAAAAAAAAATAATTTTTTTAATAGTTGATTGTGGTTAGTTTATTTTTAGCTATTAGTATCGAAGATAAGACGTCTTGTACTTAAAAGACATCTTATAGATATCATAATCAAATATCTTAAGATATTTAAAATTTTAAACATCCCTAAAAAGAAGTCCACAAGATATCCTTTTTATGTCTTTAGGCGTCCAGACATAATTAAGATCTAAAAAATATATCTTTAAGATATCATGTGCTGTCTGGGTCTTAGGCAACTCAGAGTTGTATAGTTGTATACTTCAACTAAGAGTTGCCAACTCTTAAGCTGGAATTGTCTCGACTAAACTAAGTTCAAGTTAAAAATTCTGTGTTCTGATTGGTTGACTGTCAATTAATTGACGATGTTTTAACTTTAAACATGGTTTAAATTTAAACCAAGTTTAAAGTTAAAACATCGTTGGTTCAAATGGCCCTTAGGGATTACTTTGGTCTACATTTAAGTTTGCTAGCACTCTTGGCAATAGTGTATTGCGTACAAATCGTGTTTGTTTACGTTTTTCTGTCGTAGTAAACATTGGAAAAAACGGTTTAAAAAAACGCGTCGTTCAATCGGTTTGGACTTTTGCGTTCTGTGATTGTGATTATGCAGTTTGTAAAGTAAGGAATATGATTTATTTATGGCAAATAAGTACATGTATTTATGGTAAGTAAAATATATATTGTACTTTCATTAGGCTTTTTTTTAGATGTTTTACTACGTACAATATACAGATGACGAATCCTACCAAACTTTGGAAAGCAAACATTTTAAGAATCAACCTCCAGCCACCCCTCAGGAAGTTAATCTAAATAAAAAATATCTAGTCTTATCTAGGAGAATTCGTATGTGTATTATGCCATAATTCTAACCATGGCGGGTAAGTGTTCACTCATGATACTACAGTAAATAAATGAGTTTTTTGCATGGCTGGGACTTAAATGTTATTTTATTCTTTCTTTTGTGAGATTAATATTTCTATGTTAATAAATTTAAAATAGCCTTAGCTGTGTTTCTCAGTACCCACCTTGGGGTCAGTTTCGATAGGCTGCAGCATTATTAATAAGATAATTACTACCTTGATTTTAAATTGAACACCCTGTACTTTTTTTTCAAAACATATAATTCCTGAATTCGCACATACTGAAGAATTCCCTTAAAACCAAGAACTCTTTGGAAAAAGTTCATTTTTTTCTAGCTTTTATTAACCACGTGTCAATTTTTAGCATTTTTATCCCATCCCATCTTTTAAAAAAATAAAAACCCTATTTTTTGTTTTTTTTCTACTGACTGGGTATTTAGAAGAATCCGAGAAACTTGAAAATGGGTACAATTATATATTTCACCCTGCTTTACTCGATAAAAAATACTTCAACCCCGTATCCCTATTCCTAAGGGTAGTTTTTCCCATATTTTTGTTTTTTTCTACTGACTGGGTATTTAGAAGAATCCGAGAAACTTGAAAATGGGTAAAATTATATATTTCACCCTGCTTTACTCAAAAAAAATATTTCAACCCCCCATCCCCACTTGTAAGGGTAGTTTTTACCGTATTTTTTGTTTTTTTTCTACTGACTGGGTATTTAGAAGAATCACAGAAACTTGAAAATAGGTACAATTATATATTTTACCCTGCTTTACTCAATAAAAAATATTTCAACCCCCCATCCCCACTCCTAAGGGTAGTTTTTACCGTATTTTTGTTTTTTTTTTCTACTGACTGGGTATTTAGAAGAATCCGAGAAACTTGAAAATGGGTACAATTATATATTTCACCGTGCTTTACTTAATAAAATATATTTCGACCCCCTATCCCCACTCGTAAGGGTAGTTTTTGCCGTATTTTGTTTTCTTTTCTACTGACTGGGTGTTTAGAAGAATCCGAGAAACTTGAAAATAGGTACAATTGTATATTTTGCACTGCTTTACTCAATAAAAAATATTTCAACCCCCCATCCTTACTCCTAAGGGTAGTTTTTACCATATTTTTGTTTTTTTCTACTGACTGGGTATTTAGAAGAATCCGAGAAACTTGAAAATGGGTACAATTATATATTTCACCCTGCTTTACTCAATAAAAAATATTTTAACCCCCCATCCCCACTCCTAAGGGTAGTTTTTACCGTATTATTTGTTTTTTTCTACTGACTGGGTATTTAGAAGAATCCGAGAAACTTGAAAATCGGTACAATTATATATTTTATATTGCTTTACTCAATAAAAAATATTTCAACCCCCCATCCCCACTGCTAAGGGTAGTTTTTACCGTAATTTTTGGTTTTTTCTACTGACTGGGTATTTTATCCTGCTTTACTCAATAAAAAATATTTCGACCCCCCATCCCCACTCGTAAGGGTAGTTTTTACCGTATTTTTTGTTTTTTTCTACTGACTGGGTATTTAGAAGAATCCGAGAAACTTGAAAATGGTCATATATTTTATCCTGCTTTACTCAATAAAAAATATTTTAACCCCCCATCCGAACTCCTAAGGGTAGTTTTTACCGTATTTTTTGTTTTTTCTACTGACTGGGTATTTTATCCTGCTTTACTCAATAAAAAATATTTCGACCCCCCATCCCCACTCGTAAGGGTAGTTTTTACCGTATTTTTTGTTTTTTTCTACTGACTGGGTATTCAGAAGAATCCGAGAAACTTGAAAATGAGTACAATTATATATTTCACCCTGCTTTACTAAATAAAAAATATTTCAACCCCCAATCCCCTCTCCTAAGGTAGTTTTTACCGTATTTTTTTGTTTTTTTTTTCTACTGACTGGGTATTTAGAAGCATCCGAGAAACTTGAAAATGGGTACAATTATATATTTCACCCTGATTTTCAACCCCCATCCCCACTCCTAAGGGTAATTTTTACCGTATTTTTTGTTTTTTTCTACTGACTGGGTATTTAAAAGAACCCGAGAAACTTTAAAATGGGTACAATTATATAATTTTACCCTGCTTTACTGAATAAAAAATATTTCAACCCCCCATCCCCACTCCTAAGCGTAGTTTTTACCATATTTTTGTTTTTTTCTACTGACTGGGTATTTTGAAGAATCCGAGAAACTTGAAAATCGGTACAATTATATATTTTATATTGCTTTACTCAATAAAAAATATTTCAACCCCCCATCCCCACTGCTAAGGGTAGTTTTTACCGTAATTTTTGGTTTTTTCTACTGACTGGGTATTTTATCCTGGTTTACTCAATAAAAAATATTTCGACCCCCCATCCCCACTCGTAGGGGTAGTTTTTACTGTATTTTTTGATTTTTTATACTGACTGGGTATTTAGAAGAATCCGAGAAACTTGAAAATGGGTACAATTATATATATATATATATATATATATATTTTATGCTGCTTTGCTACATAAAAAATATTTCAACCCCCCATCCCCACTCCTAAGCGTAGTTTTTACCGTATTTTTTGTTTTTTTCTACTTACTGGGTATTTAAAAGAACCCGAGAAACTTAAAAATGGGTACAATTATATAATTTTACCCTGCTTTACTCATTAAAAAATATTTCAACCCCCCATCCCACTCCTAAGGGTAGTTTTTACCGTATTTTTGTTTTTTTTTCTGCTGACTGGGTATTTAGAAGAATCCGAGAAACTTGAAAATGGGTACAATTATATATTTCAACCTGATTTACTGAATAAAAAATATTTCAACCCCCATCCCATCTCCTAAGGGTAATTTTTACCGTATTTTTTGTTTTTTTCTACTTACTGGGTATTTAAAAGAACCCGAGAAACTTAAAAATGGGTACAATTATATAATTTTACCCTGCTTTACTCATTAAAAAATATTTCAACCCCCCATCCCACTCCTAAGGGTAGTTTTTACCGTATTTTTGTTTTTTTTTCTGCTGACTGGGTATTTAGAAGAATCCGAGAAACTTGAAAATGGAAACAATTATATATTTCACCCTGCTTTACTCAATAAAAAATATTTCAACCCCCTATCCCTACTCCTAAGGGTAGTTTTTACCATATTTTTGGTTTTTTCTACTGACTGGGTATTTAGAAGAATCCAAGAAACTTGAAAATGGGTACAATTATATATTTCACCCTGCTTTACTCAATAAAAAATATTTCAACCCCCCATCCCCACTCCTAAGCGTAGTTTTTACCGTATTTTTGGTTTTTTCTACTGACTGCCCTGCTGAAAATGTAGAGGTCTGTGCGGGTCTGTGCGGGTATAAAATCAAATCCGGTTTAGTATGTTTCATACCCGTCAAGTCGGCTTTCACCCGTCACAGCGTTTTAGACCCGCAATTTCAAATTTAATTTAAACCTGCAGAGGTCTGTTTTAATACGTTTTAAGTCCGGTCTTTGCACCCGCGTCATAAGTCCGCCCAAATCCGCCTAGACCTGCAAATCTATACCGGCCCAAGTCTGCATAAATATGTTATTTACCTGCAAATAGTTATACCGGCCCAAGTCTGCACAACACCGCACATGTCAAATCCGCACAAGTCTGTTTTAATACGTTTTAAGTCCGGTCTTTGTATCCGCGTCATAAGTCCGGCCAAATCCGCCTAGAGTTGCAAATCTATACCGGCCCAAGTCTGCATAAATATGTTATTTACCTGCAAATAGTTATACCGGCCCAAGTCTGCACAACACCGCACATGCCAAATCCGCACAAGTCTGTTTTAATACGTTTTAAGTCCGGTCTTTGCACCCGCGTCATAAGTCCGCCCAAATCCGCCTAGACCTGCAAATCTATACCGGCCCAATCTGCATAAATATGTTATTTACCTGCACATAGTCATACCGGCCCAAGTCTGCACAACACCGCACAAGCCAAATCCGCACAAGTCTGTTT
Organism: Brachypterus glaber; assembly: GCA_958510825.1. Lineage (NCBI taxonomy): Eukaryota > Metazoa > Arthropoda > Insecta > Coleoptera > Kateretidae > Brachypterus > Brachypterus glaber. The sequence continues at coordinate 14,373 of CAUEHQ010000405.1, forward strand.
TAATACGTTTTAAGTCCGGTCTTTGCACCCGCGTCATAAGTCCGCCCAAATCCGCCTAGACCTGCAAATCTATACCGGCCCAAGTCTGCATAAATATGTTATTTACCTGCTAATAGTTATACCGGCACAAGTCTGCACAACACCGTACAAGCCAAATCCGCACAAGTCTGTTTTAATACGTTTTAAGTCCGGTCTTTGCACCCGAGTCACAAGTCCGCCAAAATCCGCCTAGACCTGCAAATCTGTACCGGCCCATGTCTGTACAAATACGTTATTTACCTGCAAATAGTTATACCGGTCCAAGTCCGCACAACACCGCACAAGCCAAATCCGCACAAGTCTGTTTTAATACGTTTTAAGTCCGGTCTTTGCACCTTTGGCTGTCAATTTAATCCAAGTTTAAAGTTATTATCATTATCAAGTTATTATTATTGCTGCAAGTGGCCCTTAGTCGCTTGTAATTTTTTAATTGAAGTTTAAACAGAGAAAGACATACACAGGTTAACCGGCGCTAGAAGCACAAAAAATTGGTTATATATAAGTTTGGTGCCTATATATGTTCAATTTAATCCAAGTTTAAAGTTAAACCATCGTTGGTGCAAGTGGCCCTTAGAGCCACTTTTGGTCTGGGATTATCTTAACTAAACCGAGTTTAAGTTAAAAATGCTGCGTTCTGATTGGTTGACTGTCAATTAAAAAAAAAAATAAAAAATCCAAACGTCAATTTAATCCACGTTTAAAGTTAAACCATCATTGGTGCAAGTGGCCTCCCAGACAGCACAAAGATTACTTAAAGAGATCTTAAAGATGTAGCTCGTCATTCAAGACGTCTCAAGAACGTCGGTTTTCGCCGTATATGTATCTTAAAGATGTCTTAACGACGTCGTATGTTGCAAAAGGTAACGTCTTTAAGACATCTTTTTTAAGACGCCTTACTGACGCCTTGCACAGGCGACTTTACAACTTAATACCCCTTCCCATTTACGGTGCTAGGTACGGTTGTATTGATAAAGCGTAATAAGAATTAGAATGAGAGTTAATTTGTTTGTTAAAAAAAGATCTTAAAAAAATGTGTTTTTTTGAATTTTTCTTTGAACTTATTTTTTTTCCAGTTTTTTTTTGAAAATTTCTTTTTTGATTTTTTTTTTAATTTTTTAGTTTTTCGTAAAAAGAAAATAAAAAAAAAATAATTTTTTTAATAGTTGATTGTGGTTAGTTTATTTTTAGCTATTAGTATCGAAGATAAGACGTCTTGTACTTAAAAGACATCTTATAGATATCATAATCAAATATCTTAAGATATTTAAAATTTTAAACATCCCTAAAAAGAAGTCCACAAGATATCCTTTTTATGTCTTTAGGCGTCCAGACATAATTAAGATCTAAAAAATATATCTTTAAGATATCATGTGCTGTCTGGGTCTTAGGCAACTCAGAGTTGTATAGTTGTATACTTCAACTAAGAGTTGCCAACTCTTAAGCTGGAATTGTCTCGACTAAACTAAGTTCAAGTTAAAAATTCTGTGTTCTGATTGGTTGACTGTCAATTAATTGACGATGTTTTAACTTTAAACATGGTTTAAATTTAAACCAAGTTTAAAGTTAAAACATCGTTGGTTCAAATGGCCCTTAGGGATTACTTTGGTCTACATTTAAGTTTGCTAGCACTCTTGGCAATAGTGTATTGCGTACAAATCGTGTTTGTTTACGTTTTTCTGTCGTAGTAAACATTGGAAAAAACGGTTTAAAAAAACGCGTCGTTCAATCGGTTTGGACTTTTGCGTTCTGTGATTGTGATTATGCAGTTTGTAAAGTAAGGAATATGATTTATTTATGGCAAATAAGTACATGTATTTATGGTAAGTAAAATATATATTGTACTTTCATTAGGCTTTTTTTTAGATGTTTTACTACGTACAATATACAGATGACGAATCCTACCAAACTTTGGAAAGCAAACATTTTAAGAATCAACCTCCAGCCACCCCTCAGGAAGTTAATCTAAATAAAAAATATCTAGTCTTATCTAGGAGAATTCGTATGTGTATTATGCCATAATTCTAACCATGGCGGGTAAGTGTTCACTCATGATACTACAGTAAATAAATGAGTTTTTTGCATGGCTGGGACTTAAATGTTATTTTATTCTTTCTTTTGTGAGATTAATATTTCTATGTTAATAAATTTAAAATAGCCTTAGCTGTGTTTCTCAGTACCCACCTTGGGGTCAGTTTCGATAGGCTGCAGCATTATTAATAAGATAATTACTACCTTGATTTTAAATTGAACACCCTGTACTTTTTTTTCAAAACATATAATTCCTGAATTCGCACATACTGAAGAATTCCCTTAAAACCAAGAACTCTTTGGAAAAAGTTCATTTTTTTCTAGCTTTTATTAACCACGTGTCAATTTTTAGCATTTTTATCCCATCCCATCTTTTAAAAAAATAAAAACCCTTCACATGATTTTCTATTCAAAAAAGCACCGGGCGCGACTTTTAAGGGGTGGGACCCAAACAATTGCGTAGGTGCTGGGCACCCTAATAAGCATCCATAACCACAACTTTTAACACCTAGCCCCATATAGATTTTGAAGGAAGTGTTTTTCGCTGCACTCTATTGTATATTTCATTGATCCAAAACAAAAGTTGTATATTTTATGGATAAATAGAAAAGTTGTATATTTTTTGGAGGTGAGGACCGTTTTTTTTTTTGGTCATTCCCTTTTTTGTCGAAGAAAAAAGTTGTATTTTTAGGCTAACAAAAAGTTATGAATTTTGTATCTTCTCCCCTCCCCCCCGAAAGCCTCTTCGCTACGGCCCTGATCGTTGCCCCCTATAGAATTTGGCTCTCTAAAAAAGGTATTCTTTTAAGAAAAATTGATTGCAACGCCTCCTATGCGTTAAAATAAAAACAATTTTGTTTGTAAAATTATAGGCACTCATCATGGTCACTTGTTGTCTAAATTTTAAATCAATGTATTTTATGTATAATAACAATTTTTAACAATAATTAAGTATTATTTTTTCAGATACTTTGGAAAATTTGAAAGAATTAATCGAAAATTCAAGACCAAAAAAGAAACTGATAAAATATTTGGAGTCGGAAACAGATGATCCTTCAAATATTTGCTTTCCTATAAATGTAAGTAAAATAATTTTAGTTTCCTTTATTTCTAAATGCAACCTATGGCAGTGAGTTCCCGCCTCTAATCCCGCATTACAAACAAACGAATATTTTGTGTTTATCGGAAAAGGGGTCTTATGTGAACGTTTGTGTCACTATTAGTTTTGTTTGTGCCATCTTGGTTCTTGAGATATGAAAATTTCCCCTAAATTTTCCATATTCCCAAATTTGTATTTTGAAAAGAAAAATACTTGGCACTGGACTTTTATGCTGAAAAAAAAATCCCGAGGTCAATGGGTTAAGCCCCAGGGAGGTATAAATATGAGAAAATGTGGTATCTTTATCTAGATTTTACCTTTTCTGACCCAGTCACAGAAGGCAAAAACATTTTTTTAATTTTTCCGTTTTTTGAGAAAATGAATAAAAACGTATTTTTTTCAAATTTTTTTGGACTTTTTCTTGGTTGAAAAAAAATTGTAATTGTTTTACTGTTTTAGTTGTTTAATTTTTGCACATCCCTGGATAAAATTACCAACTTAAAATTACATATCATATTTGCAGTCAAAGAAAAATTATAGTCTACAACACGTATGGAATAGTCATTCCGCGCTCGCGGGACAAACTTTCCGCTCGCTCGGAATATTGTCTATTCCATACTAGTTATAGAATATATTATACTCTAAGAAACATAATTGTTTTTTGGGCATTTATGAACATTTTTTTATTAACAAGAGGAACAAGTAAGAACTGTTTGGGCCTGGAACTCAATAAAATTTCCTGTTACATTTCTACAAAAATTTCTGAACTTTTTGAACAGAATTAGAAAAGATAAAAAGGTAATATTTCATTTATAATCAACTTTGCCACACTGTTTTGTGGTTTAGTTCAAGGGATTCTATAAGAGAAAACACTTTAGATTTTTTAATTTTTTTTTAATTACTAACAAAAAAAACATTTTATTAGAAATTTCAAAACAACCCTGTTGAAAACGACGCGTCTGCGCGGGTATAAATGATGCACAAACCGGACTTGAGCGGATGGAATTCACCCGCTCAGGTCCGGTTTGTGCACCATTTATACCCGCCCAGACCTGTCATTTTTAATAGGGAAGTTTTTAATTGATAGTATTAAAATAACCCAACCCAACCTGTAGTAAGCAGGTAGCACAACTAGTCTTTTCTTCTTTTAGATAATCCATATAGAAAACATAGAGGAGGATGAAGATGACTCGGCTCAAAATCTATCCGAGCAGTAACAAATTGGATCAGCTAGAAATTTTCCACATATATTTCATTATAACTTATTAAATAGGGTAAAACCCCCAATTATTGGCACTTTAAGAAATTTTCCACTATATTTCATTATAACTAATATTTTATGTTATCAAGAATAAAATATTTTACATAATTTAGTAGTTATTCTAATTTATATATTATATAAAATTTAAACTGATCTTAATAATACATATAGAAAATGTATATAAACAAAAATAATTTATTAAATGTTAAGAAATAAGGGCCAATTACCCATGACATCAGAGTCGCATTCTCAGATTTACACGAGTATAGTTACCGTTATTATTGACATTATTATTTATATTACTATTATTAAGGTAATATTTAGATTATATGCTTTGCTAAGGAAAAATCCAGTATATATATTTTTTTATATTTTGACCTTATTTTCCTTTTCTAATAAGCTTTAAATCAATACATGTATGTATACAGTAAGGGTTAGAACCTTTTTGTACATCTGATATCATTTTTAATCAAACCAATTCGTGAGGCATTTTAACATCTCTATTCCACATTTCTCTATTCCAAACATCTATTCCACATTTCCCTATTCCATAACATCTCTATTCAACACTACTCTACTCTGCACTACGTACTAGCTTAATATAATTTTTCCTTAGCGTAACAAAGTCGTTGCATTTATTAGTATGTAATTAGTATTTTTGATTTTTGTTAATTATTATTTTAATAATTAATATGTATTGTATTTGTTGTAATAGATTTACCACAGTCAACGTAATTAGTCAAGATAATTACTGCCTTGTCATCTTTGACAATGTTAATGACAATACTTATACAGGGTTTTTAAATTATAGAGCGCAAACACAAATTTTAACGTTTTTGTTCCGCTAAGGAAAAAATATCTTTAGATATTAGGCAAGTACGTAGTGCAGAGTAGAGTAGTGTGGAATATAGATGTCATGGAATAGAGAAATGTGGAATAGAGATGTTATAATGCCATTCGTGATTGAGCGAAATATCAGCTATGCGTAAAGGTTTTAACCCTTATTCTATTAACTTAACTATTAGTATCCTAGGTTCTTTCTGAGCAAAGCATATAATTTTAATTTTCCTAAATTTCAAATTCCTATAAAAGCTTCGTCCATTTATAATTTATAGCATTGTTTTAGCGATTTGGTCTCTTAGGGCCCTACCTAGGGCGTAGGCCCCTTACGAGTATGCAATTTATTAATTTTGTAAATTAAAATAGTTTTTTAAAAAAGTTACTTTTTATTATTTATATTTTAATAATTAAAAATTCCAGTTAAGTCCTCGTCTTGAGGTCCTAGTTTTACGGCATTAAGTCCCTTATTGTTTTTAAACGTTTTAACATATTATGTTAAAAGAACGTTTTTATTTACTGTTAAATGGTTTAGAGCATTTATATGATAGGTTACAACTTTTACTAGAAACGAGAAAATTGTAAATTTTAAAATTAGGGGCCAAATTCAACGAAAAGTTTTCACATATTTTTTTTTACTGCACCATGTTTTGAAATTTTTTCAACTATTTTCATACTGATCTTTGTATTTTTCGGATATAATTGCAAAACATCTTATATTCCTCGCACCTTAAAGCTCAAAATTGTCATCTTGACGCATTTTTTACAAAAAATGCTTTTTTTACAAAAATATCAAACAAAATTAGGAATTTAGCATTGTTTACTATACGTAGCAACCCGTTGTTGAGGTACTGACTTGATTTTTACAATACAATAAATTTTACGTTTTAATTTTACTTTTATAAATCTTATTGATGTTTATGTGGATCGTGCGAAAAACGTAATAAGCATTACGGCCATTAAGTGCCTTACCGGACTTAAAACAGACTTGTGCGAATTTGGCTTGTGCGGTGTTATGCAGACTTGGGCAGACATAACCCGACAAGAACGTATTTCTGCGACTTAGGCCGGCATAGATTTGCAGGTCTGGGCGGATTTGGGCGTACTTGTGACGCGGGCGCAAACTGCGGACTTAAAACGTATTAAAACAGACTTGTGCGGATTTGGCTTGTGCGGTGTTGTGCCGACTTGGGCCGGTATAACTATTTGCAGGCAAAACGTATTTATGCAGACTTGGGCCGGTATAGATTTTGCAGGTCTGGGCGGATTTGTGCAGGCTTGGGCAGACATAACCCGACAAGAACGTATTTCTGCGGACTTCGGCCGGCATAGATTTGCAGGTCTGGGCGGATTTGGACGGACTTGTGACGCTGGCGCAAACTGCGGACTTAAAACGTATTAAAACAGACTTGTGCGGATTTGGCTTGTGCGGTGTTGTGCCGACTTGGGGCGGTATAACTATTTGCAGGTAAATAACGTATTTATGCAGACTTGGGCTGGTATAGATTTGCAGGTCTAGGCGGATTTGTGCGGGCTTGTGACGCGGGTGCATAGACCGGACTTAAAACGTATCAAAACAGACTTGTGCGGATTTAGCTTTTGCGGTGTTATGCGGACTTGGGCAGACATAACCCGACAAGAACGTATTTCTGCGGACTTCGGCCGGCATAGATTTGCAGGTCTGGGCGGATTTGGGCGGACTTGTGACGCGGGCGCAAACTGCGGACTTAAAACGTATTAAAACAGACTTGTGCGGATTTGGCTTGTGCGGTGTTGTGCCGACTTGGGCCGGTATAACTATTTGCAGGTAAATAACGTATTTATGCAGACGGGCTGGTATAGATTTGCAGGTCTAGGCGGATTTGTGCGGGCTTGTGACGCGGGTGCATAGACCGGACTTAAAACGTATCAAAACAGACTTGTGCGGATTTAGCTTTTGCGGTGTTATGCGGACTTGGGCAGACATAACCCGACAAGAACGTATTTCTGCGGACTTGGGCCGGCATAGATTTGCAGGTCTGGGCGGATTTGGGCAGACTTGTGACGCGGGTGCAAAGACCGGACTTGAAACGTATCAAAACAAACTTGTGCGGGTTTGGCGACTTATATGCGTTTTAAGTTCCGCGCAAATCCGGTTTTGCCGCAAATATTTATATCCGCACAGACCCGTCATTTTCAGCAGGGTGGGTATTTAGAAGAATCCGAGAAACTTGAAAATGGGAACAATTATATATTTCACACTGCTTTACTCAATAAAAAATATTTCAACCCCCTATCCCTACTCCTAAGGGTAGTTTTTACCATATTTTTGTTTTTTTTTCTACTGACTGGGTATTTAGAAGAATCCGAGAAACTTGAAAATGGGTACAATTATATATTTCTCCCTGCTTTACCTAATAAAAAATATTTCAACCCCCATCCTTACTCCTAAGGGTAGTTTTTACCGTATTTTTTGGTTTTTTATACTGACTGGGTATTTAGAAGAATCCGAGAAACTTGAAAATGGGTACAATAATATATATTTTATCCTGCTTTGCTACATAAAAAATATTTCAACCCCCCATCCCCACTCCTAAGCGTAGTTTTTACCGTATTTTTGTTTTTTTCTACTGACTGGGTATTTAGAAGAATCCGAGAAACTTGAAAATGGGTACAATTATATATTTCACCCTGATTTACTGAATAAAAAATATTTCAACCCCCATCCCCACTCCTAAGGGTAATTTTTACCGTATTTTTTGTTTTTTTCTACTGACTGGGTATTTAGAAGAATCGGAGAAACTTGAAAATGGGTACAATTATATATTTCACCCTGCTTTACTGAATAAAAAATATTTCAACCCCCCATCCCCACTTCTAAGCGTAGTTTTTTCCGTATTTTTGTTTTTTTCTACTGACTGGGTATTTAGAAGAATCCGAGAAACTTGAAAATGGGAACAATTATATATTTCACCCTGCTTTACTTAATAAAAAATATTTCAACCCCCTATCCCTACTCCTAAGGGTAGTTTTTACCATATTTTTGTTTTTTTCTACTGACTGGGTATTTAGAAGAATCCAAGAAACTTGAAAATGGGTACAATTATATATTTCACCCTGCTTTACTCAATAAAAAATATTTCAACCCCCCCATCTCCACTCCTAAGCGTAGTTTTTACCGCATTTTTGGTTTTTTCTACTGACTGGGTATTTAGAAGAATCCGAGAAACTTGAAAATGGGAACAATTATATATTTCACACTGCTTTACTCAATAAAAAATATTTCAACCCCCTATCCCTACTCCTAAGGGTAGTTTTTACCATATTTTTGGTTTTTTCTACTGACTGGGTATTTAGAAGAATCCGAGAAACTTGAAAATGGGTACAATTATATATTTCTCCCTGCTTTACCTAATAAAAAATATTTCAACCCCCATCCTTACTCCTAAGGGTAGTTTTTACCGTATTTTTTGGTTTTTTATATTGACTGGGTATTTAGAAGAATCCGAGAAACTTGAAAATGGGTACAATTATATATATTTTATCCTGCTTTGCTACATAAAAAATATTTCAACCCCCCATCCCCACTCGTAAGGTTAGTTTTTTCCGAATTTTTTGTTTTTTTTTTTTCTACTCACTGGGTATTTAGAAGATTCCGAGAAACTTGAAAATGGGTACAATTATATATTTTACCCTGCTTTACTCAATAAAAAATATTTCAACCCCCCATCCAAACTCCTAAGGGTAGTTTTTACCGTTTTTTTTTTTGGTTTTTTCTACTGACTGGGTATTTAGAAGAATCCGATAAACTTGAAAATGGGTACAATTATATATTTTATCCTGCTTTACTCAATAAAAAATATTTTAACCCCCCATTTCCACTCTTAAGGGTAGTTTTTACCGTATTTTTTGTTTTTTTCTACTGACTGGGTATTTAGAAGAATCCGAGAAACTTGAAAATGGGTTCTATTATATATTTCACCCTGCTTTACCTAATAAAAAATATTTCAACCCCTATCTCCACTCGTTTAGACTTAGGAGTGGGGATGGGGGGTTAAAATATTTTTTATTGAGCAAAGCAGGGTGAAATATATAATTGTACCCATTTTCAAGTTTCTCGGATTCTTCTAAATACCCAGTCAGTAGAAAAAAACAAAAAATACGGTAAAAACTACCCTTAAGAGTGGGGATGGTGGGTTGAAATATTTTGTATTAAGTAAAGCAGGGTAAAATATATAATTGTACGCATTTTAAAGTTTCTCGGATTCTTCTAAATACCCAGTCAGTAGAAAAAAATAAAAAATACGGTAAAAACTACCTTTAGGAGTGGGGATGAGGGGTTAAATTTTTTTTATTAAGTAAAGCAGGGTGAAATATATAATTGTACCCATTTTTAAGTTTCTCGGATTCTTCTAAATACCCAGTCAATGGAAAAAACCAAAAAATACGGTAAAAACTACCCTTAGGAGTGGGGATGGGGAGTTGAAATATTTTTTATTGAGTAAAGCAGAGTGAAATATATAATTGTACCCATTTTCAAGTTTCTCGGATTCTTCTAAATACCCAGTCAGTAGAAAAAACCTCTCAGTCAGCCAGTCAGTGTTTTAGAATCTTCCATTGTTTGGTTTGGATGTTGACAGTAGTATTTTTTTGCTTTGAATCATTTTATGATTTTATATTTGTGTCTTCAAAGGCATTTTACAACTATTTTGATTTGTTCGATAAATTAATTTTTTTTTTCGAAGCCTATTTAGATAATTTTTTTTTCTCGGAAAAAGCAATAAACAAACTGCCTCCAGCAAAATAATACTTTCTCTTAACGGCCTAGGTAAATTAAAATCGAAAACGAAAAAATAAAAAAAAAATTAAAATATTTCAAAAAAAGTGTTTGAAAAAATAGATTTTTTCCCTATTTTACCCTCTCACCCCAATAATTAACCTATCTAAAAAAAAATAGTTTGTATGAACCTAGGCCTATAGGGAAAGGTATTGTTTTATTGGCAGCAGTATTCTTTGCTTTAAAGCATTATATGATTTTATATTTGTGTCTTCGAAGGCATTTTAGAACTATTTTGATTTGTTCGAAAAATTCACTTTTTTCTTCAAAGCCTGTTTAGACAATTTCTTTTTTCGCGGAAAAGCAATAAAAGAACTGCTGCCAATAAAATAAAACTTTCTCTTATAGGCCTACGTTCATTAAAACCAAAAACCAAAAAATAAAAAAAATAAATATTTTTTTTTTTTTTAAATCATTTTTTTCGAAGTAAATTGAAAAAACAGTGTTTGAAAAAAATGTTTTCACCCTATTTTACCTTTTACCCTAATTTGATTTTTACCAAAAACAATCCCAGCCTAGAACTTTGGATAATTGACCTATTGTCCAAATTTGAAGTCTTTAGCCTGAAGCATTCTTGAGTTATCGTGGTCACAAATTTACCGAACAGACAGACTTTTTTTACGAAAATCATATTTTTTTGGCAATAAAACGTCCAGAAACGTATAAAAAGGCAATAAAAATCTTTTGAACATTTTACTAACGCAAAAATTTCCTTGAAGAAAGTAACTTAATCATATATTGCCGTAGCAACTTTACCCTCATTGATTAATAGCAATAATTATACTGTCGTTTTCATTTTACTAAAAAAGAATAAAAAAAAAAGAATTTTTGATTTTTTTTTTATATTTTAAATTTTTTTCTGTTTTTGATTTTTCTCCACAGGGGAAAGTATTATTTTTTTTTGGCAACAGTTTTGTTATTGCTTTTTTGCGAAAATAGAAATAGTCTATGGGCTTCGAAGAAAAAAATGAATTTATCGAACAAATCAAAATAGTTCTAAAATGCCTTCGAAGACACAAATATACAATCATATAATGCTTCAAAGCAAAAAATACTGCTGTCAACAAAACAACACCCTATCCCTAACATCCAAACTAATCTTTTAGATAAAATAAATAGAAAAGACTAGTACTAGTTATTATTCTTACTACTATATAGTATAGTATTCCGTATAATAGCTATTAATAATTTGGGTACGCCACTCGCCTACCGGCTCGAGTCGCAAAATTCACCTTCACTGAATAATATACTATTAAAGCGCTTGTCTCTAAAAAAAACTTGGCGTGAGAGGCATTTTTTTAAAAAAGTTTATATAAAAAGTCTATATAAAAAGTTTATATAAAAAGTCTATATCCAAAAGTTATGATCAAAAAGTGGTCAATTATCGAGTTCTAGGCTGGGATTGTTTTTGGTAAAAATCAGATTGGGGTAAAAGGTAAAATAGGGTGAAAACAATTTTTTTCAAACACTGTTTTTTCAATTTATTTAACGAAAAAAATGATTTAAAAAAAATATTTTCTTTTTATTTTTTTTTATTTGTTGGTTTTTGGTTTTAATGAACGTAGGCCTATAAGAGAAAGTATTATTTTGCTGGCAGCAGTTCTTTTATTGCTTTTCCGCGAAAAAAGAAATTGTCTAAATAGGCTTCGAAGAAAAAAGTGAATTTATCGAACAAATCAAAATAGTTATAAAATGCCTTCAAAGACACAAATTAAAAAAAAAGACTTTCCTTGGGTTTATTTTCATAACAAAAAACAAACAACAAATCCCAGAAGCACAGAGCAACTGTGGCGGAAAGCTCAGCGGAGAGATGTGGGGGTGTCCGGGGAATTAGAACACTGGTGGTATTGGTGTTAACAGATTTATTTTTCAAATACCAAAGTTAATAATAAAGACCTAGAAGGAAAATTATATTTAGATATTTTATACAGTAGAATTAAAATATTAAATATTAATAAAAAAAATACAGAAAATTACATTTTAACAAATTAACTTTAAATACAATATATTATATGATAAATTATTATTATTTAAACAATTGAAAAATATTTATTGAAAATTAAATTACTAATTTAAACTATTGAAAAACAGGAAAAATACTACAAAAAAATATACGTTTGAAAAGGCCAAAATGCAAAAATTTTAAATAAAAAGCGAAATGATTTAAATACAAAATAGACCTACCTAGGCCAAATCGGTTGATCATTCAAAAGAATGTCACTTGGATTCAGAGGACCCGATCTTCACTATACGGTTTTAGTAAGAAAAATGAAACTACCGGACGGTCCGATAGCCGCTTGGGGTCGATAAAAGTTTAAAGAATGCCTAAAAAAACTTTATAAAAACCTGCATATACAAAGCTTAACTGATAACATCAAATTTCGACTGTATTGTAAATAAAAATGAATTTATTTAGGATATTAAATATAATTACCATTACCAAAAAATAATTTTATATCGGACAAAAATAAGAGCCTTTTGTCTCAACTGCCCCCCGATCTTGGGTGATTCTTAAAACAGGAGAACTCAAGATTTATAAAGCTTAAGGTGGGATGCATGAAATTTACCACGTTCTTCCCCTGTGATCGGGCCTGCTAAAATAAAAGTAGCAAAACTTATTTTCTTTTTTATTTTATACGGCCCTTCAAATAGCAAAAAGAACTTTTTTGTTTGTTTTTTAATTGCGGACGAAACTTTGTTAGCCTTTAAAAGAACTAAATCATTAACGTTAAAGTGATAGTAAGGTTGACCGGGGTTCCTAGCCATTCTACGAGCTGCCTTTGACTGCAAACTTTCGCGCGCCAAATAAAGCTTTACATGAGAGTCGAACCGTATTGGGTTGTCTACAACCAAAAATGTTGGCAAGTGCGGGGGAGGTGGTTTGCCAAACTGCAACTCATACGGGGTGAAACCGGTACTTTCATGGGTTACATTGTTTAAAAAATGTGCGATTTTCGGTACTGGAAAATGTTCAATGGCTTCTGTCCTCGATCTATCGGGTAGGATACCTTGTTCCGAAATAGTATAACCTAAAAAACTAGCTTCTCTTTGGAAAAACCTACATTTGTCCCAGCGCAACCTAAAACCAACTTCACTCAAACGATCAAAAATTTTCTGCAAATGTAAAATATTTTCTTCGAAAGTCTCGCTAAAAACTAAAAAATCATCCACATAAATCCTAGTAAACTCCTCAAACTCCTTTCCGAAAACTTTCCGCATGCACCTGGTAAACGAACTTACTGCTGTCTTAATGCCGAACGCTAAAACATTAAAAACGTATGACTTGCCATTGAACAAAAAGCCTGTATATTTGCGGTGGGAATGAGTCAAGTCCAAAATCGATAGGAATTTTATACTCTTGCCCTGAACCGTGTTAAAAATGTCGGATATTGACCACACCATTTCCAAACCACACATAAAGGGCTAGAATAAGGCGTTTGAGCCTGTTCTATAACTCCCCAAGACTCCATCAGTTCTATCTGCTTTTGCACAGCTTCCCTATATGCGACAGGGATAGGATACTGTTTTTGGAAAAATGGTTTGGAATTCGTTAAGGTAATAGTGTGTTCATACATATTGACTAACCCCGGTATATTGGAGAATAAAGAGCTATTAGTATTTATCAGATTTGCAAACACAATTTTTTGTTCGAGCGATAAAGTTAATTTATCGATTACCGGGTCAAAACCAGCATTAGTTAAATTACAATTTATTTTATTAATAAAATTAAAATCTTTTTTATTAATAATTCTGGCATTTAAAGAAGGTGACGCCTCCCAATTATGACCTGTTTGTATTTCGTTAATTTTAATAATTTCTGATTCTTTATTAAGATAAATACAATTTTGTTTTAAATCTATGGACGCATTATACATGCGTAAAAAATCAATGCCCAATATTACTGGATATACAAGCTCGGGAACATACAAAAATTCAAAATTAAAAATATTTTTACTTAAAAGGTTAATTGAACCTGGTGAGTTACCTTTCTGTTACGTGATTTAAAGGCCCCCGAAACGGATACTCCCGTTAGGGGGAAAATGGGTATATTTGGATCCGCAATATTAATTTGCTCCCATACATTTTGTGACAGACAAAAAATGGAACTCCCGGAATCAATTAGACAGGGATACTTGTAATCCCCAATAGTGATTTCCACCACAGGACAACGTACTTCTGCAGTGGAGAGACTGTGGTCGTAATCACAATCTTCTAATAAATCCGATTGCGGATTATTTATTGGTGTATTTTTATTATTGTTGGCCCGTAAAGTGCTATGAACCCCTAAGTCCGGACGTATACTATGGAGTTCAACTAGTTTTCCGAATTTTCGGTTTGAAAATCAATTTCCACATTTTCATTTATAAAATTAATTTTATGAGAAGTGGGTGAAAATTTTTTCTCCGGTTCTCTATTATTATTATTGCTAGTTTGGGCGCCTTTTTTTTCAAAATTATTCCGCCTATAATTAAAATCAAAGTGGGAAGAAGCATTATAGTGGTCATTAACAACCTTAATCTTTCTAGAGCCTCTGTCACAGTGGCCACCCCTATGAGGGCGGAAGAGACATTGGGTTAAAAATGTCTCGAAATAATCGCTATTAGTTCTGGCTCTGTATATGCTGGTTGTAAATATTTGGCTTTTGCTATATTAATTAAAAAATAATCCGAGTACGACCCTGCCGACATATTGTACCTCCCTGCCTCTAACTGTAATTTAATGCTAACTTGCCTAGTAGAATTCCAAAAATGTGTTAAAAATGAGTTTTTAAAATAATTAAAATTCCTAAATGAAAACAGTAATGCGTCAGCCCAGTGTCTGGATTTACCCTTAAAAAGAGGATAAGCCCAATTTGCAAACTGGTTAAAATTTATATTATAAGTAGTTACCGCATTCTCTAGCAAACGTAAAAATTCTACTGGGTGTAAGGAATCGTCATCCAAAAATGCTGGTAGGATTTTATCACTAGTTACTAGGGGTTGCATTAAAACATTAGGCTGAGCAAACATAACATTATTTTGGGCAGGTACACTCTGTATATTTGGCGAAGGCGCGGTATAATAATTGGAATAATTATTATCTGGGGGTAAATTAAAAGTTTTTTCATAGTGACTAGCCAAATTTGGCATAGGTAGGTCTCTATTAATATTTAAATTGTTAAACCGACCCGTTACATCATCACGAATATTATTTTGGCCAATTCTTTCAGTATTTACATTGCTAAATCTTAACGAATAAAAATCATTTTGTTTGGGAAAACCAAAATAAGTTGGAAAATTCCTACCTAGTGGTCGATGTTCTACCTCAGGCTGGAGCGTTGGCGGGGGAGAACAGGGTGACACGGGCTGCTCCCTCATGACTCGTTCCAGCACCGGCAGCAATTCTGGTGGCCCAGGAAACGACTGGCACCTAGGTGCACCCACTGGTGATCGCTCTGACTGTGTTACAGGTGAATGGTGACCTGGTGCTACTGTGGGTTGCCGCTGTGTCGGTACCGGAGACCCGTAGGACCTCGCTGTCGGCGCCAACTGCCTCCTGACTGCTCCAGTTGACCTTTGGGGCCCTGTTGCTATCTCGCTCTGTTGTTGTTCTTGTTGTCCCTCAACATCATATTGTTGTTCGCTTATTTGTGCTGCGGCCATCCTAGAGGTTTGGCGGGTTTTTCTGCGTTCTTCCTTTTGGGGTGAGTGCTCTAATCCCATCTCACGGAACCACGTTGGTTTGGACTTTTTTTATTTTTCAAATACCAAAGTTTATAATAAAGACCTAGAAGGAAAATTATTTATTGAAAATTAAATTACTACAACTATTGAAAAACAGGAAAAATACTACAAAAAAATATACGTTTGAAAAGGCCAAAATGCAAAAATTTTAAATAAAAAGCGAAATGATTTAAATACAAAAATAGACACCTACCTAGGCCAAATCGATTGATCATTCAAAAGAATGTCACTTGGATTCAGAGGACCCGATCTTCACTATATGGTTTTAGTAAGAAAAATGAAACTACCGGACGGTCCGATAGCCGCTTGGGGTCGATAAAAGTTTAAAGAATGCCTAAAAAAACTTTATAAAAACCTGCATATACAAAGCTTAACTGATAACATCAAATTTCGACTGTATTGTAAATAAAAATGAATTTATTTGGGATATTAAATATAATTACCATTAACACCAAAAAATAATTTTATATCGGACAAAAATAAGAGCCTTTTGTCTCACAACTCACACTGTGAGCTTTTTGTAGTAGTAACTAGTCTTTTTCATTTTTTCTAAAAAAATATTAGTTTGGATGAACCTAGGAGAGGATTGTTTTGTTGGCAGCAGTATTTTTTTCTTTAAAGCATTATATGATTGTATATTTCTGTCTTCGAAAGCTATTTTAGAACAATTTTGATTTTAGAACTATATTGATTTGTTTGATAAACTCATCTCTTTCTTCGAATGAGTGAAATAGGTAAAATAATTTTAAATTTTGATTTTTTGTTATTTAACAAAAATTCTGGTACGTAACACATAAAATGTGAGCATACCTAACCTCAGAAAACGCCAAGTAAAATCTAATGCATTAAAATATTCCCACCTGTTGTGAAAACATATTAATTATATCTTTTTCATTTATAGTATGTCCCAAATGTCTAGAATCAGCTATCAAAGCGTATGTCAAAACATATGGCTGCATCGGATTTCTTGTAAAAATAAAGCATATATCTAGGCAACATCGCATTGGGTCACTTGGCAAAATTTATCTAAGGGGCCAGAACGACACTTTTTGTATATTAACAACCTTAATCTTTCTAGAGCCTCTGTCACAGTGGCCACCCCTATGAGGGCGGAAGAGACATTGGGGTAAAAATGTCTCGAAATAATCGCTATTAGTTCTGGCTCTGTATATGCTGGTTGTAAATATTTGGCTTTTGCTATATTAATTAAAAAATAATCCGAGTACGACCCTGCCGACATATTGTACCTCCCTGCCTCTAACTGTAATTTAATGCTAACTTGCCTAGTAGAATTCCAAAAATGTGTTAAAAATGAGTTTTTAAAATAATTAAAATTCCTAAATGAAAACAGTAATGCGTCAGCCCAGTGTCTGGATTTACCCTTAAAAAGAGGATAAGCCCAATTTGCAAACTGGTTAAAATTTATATTATAAGTAGTTACCGCAAGTAGTTGGACTACCGGGCTACAAACCCACGGTGGTAACTGGAGGACATCTTCAGCTGAAGACATCAGCGAGTCCTGAAAAAATCCTGAAAAAAAAAATTAAAAAAAAAAAATTTTTTTTTCAGGAATTTTTTTTGTTCTTTGGCTGACGACAATGACCAGAGGGTGTCGCCACCTAGCGGTGTAAATGAGTCCAAGGATCAGGACTGCCTAGCCAGACAAATTAAATTAGCCAGACTTTTTAAATTACGCGACCTAAAATTTTTATTAAAAATATTTATTTATATTTTATTAATACAATATACTAAAAACATTCTTAAATAATGTGTACAATATTTGACAGAGGATTATATTTAACAAGTTTATCATGCAGGATTAAACAATAGGCATTGCTTTTCGATGGAATAGTTTTATTTGTTTCAAACTCAATTCTCAAATCTACTGCACCGGTTTTTAAAGATTCATTTTGCCTGCTGCAGTCAATTACGTACAGCGGAGCTTTTTCAAAGAACTCTTTTGGTGAGAGACACGGGTCACAATTATTCTTGTAATAGTATGATTCCTGGAATTGTGCATACATTTCATATAATACCGACCACTGTTTTTCAGAACAATTAATATTTAAATTGTCATATGGATACATTTCAGAGTTCAAATAAAGTTTTATATTTGTTAAATTACAATGCTCAAAGTGACTCATGTCTGCTAGTATATTGTCTTTTTGAGCGGTTTGAAAGCCTACAATAACATAACGTGGTTTTTCAAGTTGACTTGCAGTTTTTACAGGCCATGTATGTCTTGTTGTTTCTGGTAGTAAGGGATATTCATGAAGTTCCCAGCTCCTAAATGCAATGTCTAAATCAACTCCTTTTTCTATATAATTAAACAGTTGTAATTTTTGAGTGTCTGATACTGATACATGCGGAACTTTCCATAAAACTTTAGATAGTAAAACTTTAACATTTTTTTCTTCGGCTTTTGTTGTAATGACTGCATTTATATCTGAATTATTTCTAATGAAAACAAGTTCCTGTTTCATGTTAACAATGATTTTTTTATAGTCTTCAAATATACCCATCAACAATTTTAGTGGTATACACACATTAAAAGTACCTTTTTCACCTACTACAATGCTTTCTGATTTTAGAAACCAACCAGAATTTTGTAGTCTAGTACTGTCAGAGTCCGAGTAAGAAATATATCCTTTCATAGTTGAAGTGATACCAGGGTTTCGAACTCTGTCAATTACAGTTCCACCTAATTCATATCGAATTTCATCAAATAAAAAAGCCAAGCCATTGTTAATAAATTTTAAAGTTTTACTAGGTTTTTCTTCTTCATTCAAAAGTCTACCCTCAATATAAAGATAACTTTGAGATGGTAGAGTAAGTAAGTTTTGTGCTTGAATGGGAATCCTAATTTCATCAGAGTTACTAAAAGTTGTATTTACATAAGGTTGATATGTGTGATATTCTGAACGAGTAATTGAGTTATCAACTAAAACATTTTGTTTAATATTTAAAATACCACTCATTTTTCTTTGTTGATTTTTTTTCTTTTAAAATTGCAACTAAAAACAATTAAAATACTTTTCACGCTTATATTAATATATAATTTACAGTTGTACCAGATTTCTTCTAACTTTGTAATTTTTAAAGAACTTTTAATCCTAAGAACCTTAAAAATTGTCTATTTTCTTGTGTTAATGGTTCAAGTTTTCTTTTTGCACTAATTTTCTTTAGACAAATTTTTCTATTTATATTCTCTTCATCAGATGGTTGAAGTTCTTGCATGGGTTTAATATTATACAGGAACACCATGATTGTTCTTTGTTTCTTAAAAGTCGTCTTCAATTTGACTAGATAATTATTAATCAACTTTTTTTAAGTGAATTCTTAGTGTTATTGTCTCATTGTTAAAGTTTATTAAGTTACCATCTTGATCAACAATGTTTACATTAATTTCATCAATATAATGTGTATTAATAGGTAAATAAATAACATTTGCAGGACATTCTACAATTTTATATCCAGGACCAACAGTTGGATAAAACACATGTAAAATATGTGCTGATTTACCATTGTTATATGAATTTGTAATCAAATTACATTCTAAACCAATTGAGTTAACTTTTTGAATATTAATGGGAAAATCTGATACATGTTTAACATTTGGTGCAAGTATTTTCTGTTTAAATCCAAGCAAAGAACCTATATTATGAGGTTGTTTAAAGTTAATTTCAAAATCAAACTTAATATCACATTTAAGTGTATTTAGATTAGCTTCTAAAACTAATTTATGTAAGGTTATTTCTTTTTCTTTTTTATTATGCAACTCTTGGTTTATATAATTTTCAATGTCCTTTAT